>OY728140.1:1814706252-1814963477 GCA_963277665.1 Viscum album | reverse complement strand
GGAAATGAAGTTTAAGTCTATATTAATCTCATAAAACATGTAATTTGAGAGCTCAATAACCATTGTTCTTATCATCATTGAGATGATTTGGAAAAGAAACATCTAACATAGATCTTCCTAATCAATTTTGTGCCCAACTGATAAAATACTACTTAAAAAACATTAGTCCTTTTATTGTCTTCAAAAAAATATGAGCATGGATACTCATTGCTTCTTGTGTGTTCTGATTATGGGGACTCATCAAGATACAAAGTTTTTCAGATGTTTCTTTGGGTTTCTAGTTCCATTGAAATGTAAGAACATCAGAATACCAATGTTTAGTGGAGGAGTTCTGTCCACCAACCTTGGACTTGGTTTCATATTTCGTTATAGTAGTGCCTGGAATACTTCTAAATCCTCTATTTGAGAATTTATATATTCTATGGAGCCAATAAGTTCTAACAGGACTATTGGATATATATAAACTTTATTATAGGAAAGAAGTACAAAATGATGTGGTTGTATTTCCTATGTTTTTTTATCAACAATCTATTTGTGTTATCAGTGTAGTTCCCTTGATATGGATTTTGCTACCACCCCAAAAGAGGGAACTCCTAGTACCCACTTTCCACTAGTTATAGATGAAATACCTACTTGGGTCCTTGGTTGATTAAGTGGTTTTATATTTGTCTCATTGGTAGAGAATCTTCTCCATATTGAGGGTGATTTGAGAAAAGGGAAATGTGAGTCTTTGGATGGTGATTATAATTATTTGTAAGATTTATCTTAATTAATTTAATGTTGAGTAATTTTACCTCTTTAACTCCACTTCATATTAATAAAATATTTATTCTATAATAAGTGGCTTAATTATTTTGACTGATAGGTTGGTTGAAGCTACACTCTTCCCCTATTCTCTAATCAAGGCTCACCAAGGTAGTGTTAACTATGAATTTGGGCGTAACCGTAAAAATTTAAACATTTTTTTATGTCTGGTGTGTACAAATTCTTCAATAATTTCAATATAGACCATTTTTAGACAAATTTTTTTCTTTACTCTCTTCTATACTAATTTCATGTTTCAAATCATTAACTGGGTTGACATTGATGTCATTCACTGATGTGTTATATGCCACTAGTAGCATTCCCTCATTATAAGAATTAGGAAATTGGACACCTCTTAAATGTATGTCAACTGTAAAATAAAAATTCTCTTTGGTATTTCCCTTCTTGGTAGACTGTTTTAGATTTCATCTATTATGGGGCTTTTACTTATCCTTCTAATGCTCTACTAGAATAGATTTATGAATGGTCGTTCTTAGAGAATAACCAAAAAAATAATTTCTAAGAGCCACCCAGAAGCGGTAAATGGGTCAAAAAATGGAAAAAATCAAGAAGACCTTTCTATTGATGTTTCACCTATCCTGAAAATACTGTATTCAGGGAGGAGGAGGGTGTGATATAAATTCCCCAGGCTCTATAAGATGACATTGATTGGGTTCCTTCACCATGAAATCTTGGAACATCCCAACATTTCATGATCTCCAGGGTGGTGGTGGTAAAAAATCCCCCAGCCTTAGGAGCTGGAGTTATTGTTATATTTTTGTTATAATTGAAACATGATGCTTCCTTTTTAATTTATTTGGATTTAGTCCATGAATGATATGGGTTCAATGCTTGTTATGAGTGTGAGATACTCACTATTGAGGGAAATTATACAACAAAGGGTTTAGATTTTCTCATAATAAGCCGCCTACTATTCCTTTCTAAAGGATTGATGCAGGAGCCTATCAATCGATCTCTCCCATCAAGTCCATAATTTCCATGATTTAGAAATTTAAAGATCTTAATGGATTGGTCAACTACTATATAAACATCTAAATCCTAGGATCTATACTAAATTGATAACGTTTCATGACATATTCCTCATAGAACTATACTGACTAGGGATCGAAGTGACATGGAATACTCCATGCTCACCTTAACATATGAATGTACATCAAATGGAGTTTCATCAATCAAATGATGCATAATCCCCAAAGAATTAAGTCCTTAATGATAATGACCCCTTCCTTAGTCAACACATAATTATTAATTTACTATAAGTGATAGAATTTTCATATATTATCAGGATTTTTTTTTGGTTTAGAGTTTAAGAGAACTAGGAAAAATTATTACATATAAAACTCTTTAAAAAAAGTGAACAGTTCAATTCAATGTCTATTTTTTTCCACAAAAAAATCGGTTTCTTAAATTTAAACTTCCCTTCCATTAAAAAAATGTTTGCTTCTTTTAAGATTAATCCCCATATTATAAATTTTGACCTTGCTATAGTTCATACTCATACTTAAGCCCTGTAAAAAACATTTTAAAACATTAGAAGGTACCAAAAATATCAATATGGGATATTAAAAGGAATGGAACCCAACAATCCATTTGAAAAATATTACATCCTTATAAAAGGTTCCCCATTTATATAATAAATATTGAGCTCATATATTAATTTACATACTCATTAAATTATAATTATTTCACAAGGGTTTTCATAAAACATTTCATATACAAGCATAAAGGCCAATTCATAGTCATAAGGGTTTCTGAGAAAACATTATAACCCTTGGAATACATTTTTTTTGAAAAACATACCTTTCAACCATATAAGAGGAATAAACACTCTTAAATCATAACCACATTTTCATACCTTTTGTAATAAAAAATTTTCCATAAAAACTATTGTTAAATCATATAAAAACAATCTAAGTATTTTGGGACTTCACCTTAATAGACCACTTATAAGAACCCTTACAAAAAAAATAAACTACCTGGTTAATTTCCCTAATTTTATATGAGTAGCTTATATTCAGTTAACTCTGTCACTTTACCTAATGCATTAGGGAGATATATTTGGATTTCCCATAACAATGAGCTATATTGGGATCTACTATCATCATAAAAAATTTATATGAACTATAATATTAATTAATTAATTAAGAACATGTATTTCTATCATAAAACTTATAAAATATTCTTCTTAACCCGTATGCAAAAAATATTTTATTCATCATGTAAAAAATGGGGAATATAATAATAATTTGGAAACACTAAAAAATAAAAATTCACAGAAGAAGATAGAATAATATTTTCTTTAGAAATACTATAAAAACAAATATATGAATATTTTTAATAAATAATTGAAATCGTGGGGGTTAAATATACTTATTCGATCAACATTAAAAAACATTATTTTTTCACTTTTTTGAAGAGAGTAAAAAAGTGACTCATATAGAGGAAAATCACATGTGAGGCATCTTTGGTGTGGAACCCAAGTCATGTCGTGTTGGTCCTGATGTAGTTAGTGCTAGGGAAGTAAGTATTGTGAATTTTTTTACCTCAGGCATACAACATTTATTTCACGGGTAGGTATTCCGGATCAGGTCATATGTTTAATGTATTATGGAGATGAATGGGCCATAGGTTTAAAATCTTGTGTGGAAAGGATTGGTTAGAATTTATTGTATTGCAGGGATAGATTGGGTTTATATTTATCATGTTGTTGGGATAGGTTTGGTGCATGTTTAATTCCTTGCGGTGATAGGTTGGGACAAAGGTTGATGTATTGTGGGGACTGGTTGAGAACAAGTTTAATGTCTTATAGAGATAGGTTGTGAACATGTTAAATGTCTTGTGGTGATAGTATGAGAGGTTGAGTGTGTCCCTAGGTGGGGTTATTTCAAAAATGGATTTGGGGTGTGTCCCCCCCTAGGGGGAAGATTTGAAAATTGGTTGTTGTCAGGATTGAACCTCATAGAGTCTTCCTATATATCCTATCATTAAATAGGGATCAAAATCCACGTAGTTAAATTCCACATTTTATGGTCATGTGATAGGACTGATCTATGAAGTTTAACATCTTGATGTTATTTTTCAAGTGTTCTGGAAGGAGCTTCAATTCGTGATGGTGTCAAGCTTATGTTTGAATGGTACTTGGGTGCCATGAAGAACAATGATAGCATGGATGGGGCTTACCCATGAGAGATTCCTAGGTTCCACTAGGAGCATTGATTTTGTAAATGGGGCATATGCATTGGAGATTAAAAATTGCTACGAGGAGTAGCGATAGTGTGGATGGGGCTTATGTGTGGTAGATGACTAGGTTCCACTAGAAGTATCAATGATGTGAATGGGTATTGTAACACCCTATGATTTTGGTGATTTTTTTCGAATTAATTTTATCTTCTTGATATTTTTCACTTCAAAAAACAGTAAAACTAGATTTTAACAAAGTCAAAGATTCCTTTCACACTAAACCTACTTGTTGTATGTTACACACAACACCGAGTTGTCCTATGATGAATGCAATACTGAGTTAGCATATGATATACGCAACATAGAGTTTTGATGACACATATCTTTTTATTGTTTTAATTATTTAAATAAGATAATTATATCCTAGCCATCAAACATTGTTATATGAATAATAATAACTACTTTTCAAATATTTTTTAAATTTTTTATATATAAATAAAAAATATTGATAATAAAAAATAGGATTCTTGGTAAAATCATTCTATATTTTAAAATACCATTTTCTCGAATGAACAACTTTTAAAGCTATTTCAATATAGATAATTTTAGATACTCATGTAAATTGATTTCGGCAAAATAGAATTCATTTTTTAATTCAGAATATCAAAATTATCTTAGGGTGATTTTTTTATTTTTATGAAAACTTTCAATTTTTGATGAATAGTGGAAAACACTACATTATTGTCAAAAAAAGACTTTCTCATATAAATAATTATTTTAAATTAAATTTATTTTAACATATCAACAGATAAATAATACAAATGTTAACCCAATTTAGGTCAATGCGATCATTTTTAAAATATAATTATATATATAAATTCATTGAACTTTTTTTAACGTCTTTTTCCCGCATTCTAACCACATTTGCGTATTAGAATTAAACGTAACTTTACCACTTCTATGAATTGAATTTCAAAAAATGGATGTACATGGATGTAATTAGTATAAGATTTTTTGTTCAATATGATCAAAATAATTTTTCTTGAATAGTAAATTTGGAATTTTATTTACCACAAATAAAGGTAAATTGTTTAATTAAAGGTCCAAATAATATTATAATAATATAAAAGTATCATAATAATTGTCATAATTTCATTGGATAAGTGTGTTTTGACCCAAATTAGCCTTATTTCAGAAAAATTATCCTCTTTATGCCACTTGTTTTAGATTAAGACATTTATTATATTTTATTAAAATAAGAGCTAAAAGAGTCATATTCAAAATTTATTAACTATATATTTTTTTATATAGAGTAATAAAAAATAAAAATTATTTTATAATTATTAATATGAAGATAATAAATTTATATTCATCATTATAATTTATCTTAAATTTTTATAGAATAAACAACTTTATTAAAGTATTTTACAATAATGATGTAGTAATTGTTTAATTAATTGAGATATGAAATAAATGATATTAAGAATATTAAAATAAATATAATTTTACATAATTATTTACATACATGAATTTCATAGATAAAATTAAAATATTTTTTGATATATTATAAGTATTTTATCTAATTTATCATGTAAGTTTGATTTTTGAAAAAATGAAAATTTGAATAGTATCAAAATTAACATAAATGATACTTTAAAATAAATAATATTTTTTTTAAATGATATAAAAGACATAAAATTATAAGGCTTAGAAAAATATCACTGATAATTTCAAATATGTCATAAATTATCCAATTGGGGTTTGTTTTGAATTTTATTGTAACTACATTAACCGTAGAGTGTAAAAGGAAAGTTGTCACGGTAAGAGTTAAATTGTTTAACTAAATGTTAAAGCCAATAGATATGGTTAATTACAAGACCTAAACATGTCTAAAATTAATTTGTTGAGAGTATGTTGAACCATAATCTTCTCAAATTATAAATAACTAACTTTTTTGATATTTTAAATCAAAAATAAATTTATAATAAATTAATAGTTTTGGAGTTTCCTTTAGTGCCCCTCCTCCCCCTTATAAAAGGGAACATGTCCTTATTTATAATTCACACCTCCAAAGCCCTTTAACTCATAAAAAATCCCACCATTTCCTCTCCCAAATTCTATCACTACATCCTAGAGACCATAATTTGGGAATAAATACATCCTATGGATTCATTTTGGGAAAATTAAAAAGAGATACTCGAAAAAGAGGTAATTGTTTTACCACCTATTAAAAAGTTCTTATCTACTTCTACTTAATATTTCTATGTCGTTTCCATAAAAAAGTAATAAATTTAGAATATACTATATTATGAGAATTGTTTTGTTTATGGGGCAATCATATTCCTATTTTTACCCATCTTATGAAAAACAGTATCACCATGCATGTGTACCTATGACTTACCTTCTCCACATCAGGGTGTATAATGTTTTCATGTATAATTTATTTATATGGGTATTAAGATTAATACAATGGATATAAATAATAAATATGAAATAATATTGTTTCTTTATAATTCATATTCCATAAAATTCACTACCCTTTACCAATAAGAAATGATATCATTGCTCGTGTGTCTCCATGACTTACCGTCTCCACAATACAACTAGATTTATCTTCCATATTCACCATTGATGGTTGATTATAGAAATATATGTGATTAATAAGTGTGAAATTTATGATATAATAATTCTAATTTAATATTGATATATTTATATACATATATATATATATATATATATCATTTACAAACCTTCTTTTAACATGGCAATTTAATATAGAAACAATGATCATGCGTACGTACGACTCGCCGTCTCCATGGACAGTGTATTCCATTTATTACTTATTTATGATATAGATTATTAAAATATTCAAGTAATATATATACATGATATTTTTATCATGATATACATTTTGGAATCATGATATAAGTATAAGGACCAATGATATAAAAAATTAATACAAATGCGAAGAACAAAGAAAATATTACACGAAGTAAAACCTTAACTTAGGATCATTAACAATAGGATAATATAAGATCATAATCAAACCATATATGGTAGTATGTATAATAATATGTTTATATAAAAGATATATAAAAAACTTATATTTATTATATAGGAATCTTGTGTGAGTATGAAGATAGTCAAGACATAAGGTAAATGATTATTTTTTTCTCACCATTATTTCTATGAGACACATGCCTCAAACACTAATTGTTTCTTATATGTGGTGTATTTACTTCAAAAGAATGTATTTTATCTATCTTATTTATAATATTATGAAATTTTCATTATCATATTATTTTCTTTTTACATGGAGAATACGATTCTATTGGACATTAAGTGATGAGTGTTGATTTCACAATCTCTTCCATATTTGGGATTCTTTAGTTTTAAGTCTCCATTGGGTAATATTTATCAACCATGTCTATGTTTTTGAAAAATGTTTTCAAAAAATGTTTTATTATTCTCCATTGGATGTTTCAAGTCATTTTACCCATTTTTGGCTTTTTTACTACACTGTTTGAAAGGAATATTTCTTTCATTTTCCAAATGAAATGATTTTTTTACCTTTTTGGAATAATTACAAGAAGAATGTTTTATTTTAACTTATAAATCATGAACATATTTTTATGGTTTTATAATTCCTTATTTACATGAATTCTTCCCTATAATCTTACAATGTTATTTTCAAATAAAATGTGTTCTTTTAAAATTTCATGGCTTTTTAATAAAAGAAAAATATTTCAACAAAGAAATGATATTTTCCATTTGAATAGTTTTAAATGATTTTCATGATTACATTATATGATTTCAAAGTGGTTTCAAGGAAAATGGTTTTTAAAATGTTTTATGTTTTAGAAAGTGACTTTTAAGAATAAATAATGTTTCAAGTGATCTCCCAAAATCCTTCCACAACTATAATGACATACATTGTTATTATTTCAAGAATAACATTCATATTATTTATTTGAATGGTTTATGTTTTGATGGAATGATAAACCCCCTTCTTTTCATGGGTTATTCTTTTAATGAAATGATTATGAATCCTATCTCTTTTTCATAGGTTATTATAGGTTTACATGTTTATGACACCCATTCCATTACATTGGTTATTATATGATTGTTTATGATATTTTGGTATATGTATGTATGATTTAATTATGAGATGTGTGAGACCTAAATCTCCCTCAAATTAATTGTGTAAAGATAGAAAAATCATGAGGTATATATGTTAATTTTGAACCTAATTTCATGTTCACAATCCTATGCATGGACCTAGTTTTCATGTCCATAATTTTATTCATGGACTTGGTTTTCATGTCCACAATTTTTTTATAGACCTGATTTTCAAGTCCATAATATTATGCATGGACCTAGTTTTAATGTATATATGTTTATCCAAGGGAATGATTTAACATGCTTAATTAGTGAACTTGTTACTATAGATACATGTTCACTATATTTTATGTTGATGTGTATGCCACAATTTTATGCATTATGTCAATTTTATCATCTTATTGATTATGTTCTTTGATTTCCTTTTGATTTATGTCATATGAACTACCAATATCTTTATTCCATGTCTCATGATTACGATATTTGATATATAGGATATGATCTTCTATTATCTTGATCATCTTCTCATACCATTATGCTCCATATATGCTTTTGTATCTCTTTTTTTACCCTTTTTGAGAATTTGAGCTCAACCCTTTCTTATGTTTCCTTTCACCATGTTATGAAGAAATATATTAGGTATAAGTAATAAAGGTGGAGATCATTTTGGGAAATGTTGAAGATATTTAACCATGATGGAAGATTTTATTTCCAGGTTTCGAAAGACACTAAACTATTATGATCCTCGAGTATGTATTATTGTAATGTACTACAAATTCATCTAAAATTATGCATTATCTATATATGGTAAGACTGAGTCTCTATAGTTGGTATCAGTTGAAAGGTTTAATTAACATTTGTAAACTAGGATATTAAAACCTTAGTGATATCCCTAGGGATATTTTTAAGGATATGTCTAGGGATTTCTCTAAGGATAACTATAAGGGTGAGTGAACATATATTTTTAAATATATGTCTATGGTTGTCTCTAAGGAAAAGTATAAGGATGAGTCATTGTTTAGGAAAATTCTCTCATATTTTGGTAAAGGATATAGTTAGTGGCTTCTAAGAAATACATCCCTATCTCGATACTACAAGTGGATGTGGCTCTGACACAGATGTACCTAGTAATAACAACTCTGAAAAGATATCATGGGCCTGACTTAGGGTAATATGTTACATGACAACCAGCCTTGATGCACACCTAGTTTGACACTCCCTGGGGATATTTTAAGGAAATTCAAAAACTCATCATGAACCATTAAAAAGGATTAGAATAGAATATGGATATGAATAACCTAGGATGAAGCTAGGGTATCATAGATTAAAGAGGGTGTCTTAAGTTAGACATCTTATAAGTGACTTTTTATTATTATGTGGTTCATCATTATTATAACTGTTTGTAAAAGTTTGATTTCTGGTTTTAGTAAATGGGGGGAACAAGAAATAATTGGGTTAACATTGAATCAGATGAAAAAATTGGTGATTATGAGCAATGAAATTTCATAATGACTACAGATAAAGATATTGAGATTATAGTGAATCTGTTATCACAATATATGATTAACAAGGTGATCATTTGTCGTATTCCAATGTCATAAAATAAGATTAATATAGAATTTTATGCTTGTTAAAATGGTGATAAACATAGAGGAAAGAAGATTAAGCTTCCTACATGTCAAGGATAAGGAAATAAGAACCTTGAGGAATACCTCAAATGGAGGGTAAGATGTTATCTATGTGAGAAAAATGGTCATAGAGTGGCAGAATATCATGGATTTCATTATATTATCTATAGAGAACATGAAAATTACCCAACTCAATGCCCTAACCTAATTATTTACTTCTAAATCGAGGACGATATTATTCCTTCCAATCATTGAAAAAGATGAATTATATTGTTTGTGTATTTGGTTCAATAGTTAGGAAATATATAAGGACTGTTTAGTTTTTATGTTTTTCACTGACGATTTAAATGAATATGTTGAATGGTTCTAATGGACTAGATAAGTGATGGTAAAATTATTATTAAGGGAAATATAACCCTTAATATGTTCCTTAAGTTTTTATAATGATGTTTGGATAAAGATATGTTTGATATGAATAAGTAATTGGATGATATTTATTACCATGGAACAAAATAAGGATTTTTTGACAAGGCAACCTATGTTATCATGGATAATGTTTAAAAATTATTAGACTTAAGGAATATATTTAGTAACATGTGGAATAAATAAGAACACATGTTTTCAAAAAGTATTTATTATAATTCATGTCCTTACCGTGTTTCAAGAGAGTATATGATGAGGGTATTCACATGTTTGGAATGTGAAAACCAAGAGATAATTTGAGATACATGGCAGATCGATGTTAAGCTGATTTTGTTACCTTCTTTATCTTATTTTGGATTTTCATTTTTCAGAAGGGTTTTAAGGTTAACTCTTCATGAAAAGTTTGAGTTAAAAATTGGATGAATTCTTTATGTATTAAGTTTGTATTGATAAACATAGTTAAAAAGATATTTTTTGATTAACATTATTTCAAGGAAATCAATAAAAATTATTTTGGAAATTATATTATTGTGGTTTTAGAAAAGGACATCATGTATGTCAGGTGAAGACCAATCAAGTCTGGCAAGGCTGATGGTCTTGAACCCATGACTAAAGTACGATAAGGGTTTCACACCTACTATTGACCTATGGGATGTCCTGGTTAATTTATATTTATGAATAAATATTTATGATAAACCGGTAGTGTTACTTTATATATTTATATATTAATGAATGTTGATAGTTAGACTTTTCATTCTTTTTTTGGGCCTTAAAATTCATTAAGATTGTATTTCTAGATATTCATTCCTTAAGGTAATGGATGTATTATAAATTGATCAAATCACAAAAAATGTATGAATTTTTATTATAGAAATATATTATGAATCACTCAAAGTTTTCAATGTGATCAAAAATTGTGGTCCTAATAGATTAATTTTCATTGAGCTAATAGAATTTTAAATCACCACAGATTTATGACCTTGAGGACCTCAAAATTCCTTTGACCATTCACTTATTTGTGACTGATGACAACAATCAGTCCATATAAATATTTACACTTTTCTTCCATGTCTAATCTTCACTCCCAACTAATGTTCTCTTATGAGGAAATCCACTTATATGTCACTTTGGGTAACCATTATGGTTCCAAATTTCCCCTTTTAAGGGAAGTTTTAGTATCCCTTTTTATGATGTGGGTTTCTACGAATGAAAATTTCAAATATTAAACTGTTGATAACCCAGATGAATTTCTGATGGGAAAATTCTTTTTAAGGGGGTTATAATGTATCATCCTAGGATTTTGGTGATTTTTTTAAATTAATTTAATATTTTAATATTTTTCACTACACATAACCCCTAAAATATGTTTTCACTAAGTAAAGGAATCCTCTCACACTAAGATGACTTCTCATACATTACACACAACACCAAGTTGTCATATGATTCATGCAACACTAAGTTGGCATACGATACACACACCACTGAGTTTATATGAATCATCTCTTTTTATTATTTTAATTATCTATATAATATAATTATAACCTATCAATTATACATATTTATATAAATAGTAATAGAAAATTTAAAAATATTGTTTATTTTTTTAAATAAATAAAACAGATTGATAATAAAAGATACGATTCTTGGTAAAATAATTCCAATTTTAAAAATATTGTTTTCTCAAATACACCACTTTTAATGTTCTCTTAATAAAGATAATTTTATAAAATCATGTAAATTTATTTTGGAAAAATAAAATTCACATTATAATTCAGAATATCAAAATTATATTAAGGTGAATTTTTGGTATATTTCGTAAAACATTAAATTTTTTATGAATAGTAAAAAACACTACATTATTGTAAAAAACGACTTTTTCATTTAGATAATTATTTTACATTAAATTTATTTTAAATTAAAAATATATAAATAATAAATATTTTACCCTAATTTAGTTCATTTTAATCAATTCAATAATATAATTAGATATAAAAACTCATTGAACTCTTTTAACGTGTTTTTACCCACCTTCTATCCACATTTGCATATTAGCATTAAACATAATTTTACCGGGTGTGTGAATCGAATTTCGAAAAATAAACATACATGGTTGTAATAATTATGAAAATTTTGGTTTAATAGGATGAAAATAATATTGTTGAATTGTAACTTTTGAATTTTATTTACCACGGTTAAATGTAAATAATGAAATTAAAGGTAAAAATAATATTATAATAATATAAAATTATCCTAACACTTTTCCTAATTTCATTGGATAAGTGATTTTATAAAAATATAAACCTTAAGTCAAATATATGATCTTATTTAAGCCAATTTTGTTAGATTAAGACATTTATTATTTTTTATTTGAAGAAGAGTTAAAAGTGTCATATTCAAAATATAATAACTAAATCATTTTTATATAGGGTAATACATAAGATAAATTACACTATAATTATTCATTTAAAATATAATAAATTTATCTTCATCATGATAATTTATTTTTAATTTTTATAAATGAAATAAGTTAAATAATGTCTTTTACAATAATGATGCAGTAATTGTTTAATTAATTGAAACATCAAATAAATGTTACTAAGTATATTAAAATAATTTTTTTGACTTAATTAATGAAATAAAATAAATTTATAGATAAATTATACATTTTATTTACATATTGGAAGTATTTCTTCTAAGATATCATATAAGTTTGATATTTTTAAAAATGAAAATATTGAATAGTATCAAAATTGACTTAAATGATACTTTAAAATAAATAATATTTTATTAAATGATATTAAAGTCATAAAATATAAGGTTCATAAAAAACTTTTATAATGTACAATATTTAATAAATTATTCATTTTTGGCTCTTTTTGCATTTTATAGTAACTTTATTAACCCTATAGTGTAAAAAGAGAAGTTGTCATGGTAAGAGTTAAATTGTTTAACTAATGGTTCAAGACAAAATATAAGGTTAATTATATGACCTAAACATGTATAAAATTCATTTTTAGAGGATTTAGACCCATAATAATATAAAATTCTATGTAACTCACATTTGATATATTGGAAATCAAAAATAAAGTTTTAATTAATTAATAGTTTCAGAGTTTCCTAAAGTTCCCCTCCTCCATCTTTTAAATGGGAACTTCTCCTTCTCTTTAATTCACACCTACAAATCCCTTTCTCTAGCCAAAAACCTGCCCATTTCCTCTACCAATATAAATCACTACATCCTAGATACCATAATATGGTAATAAATCCAACCTAAAAAGTCCTTTTGTGCAAATATAATGGAGATACCTGAAAAAAGAGGCAATTGTTTTATCACCTCTTTTAAAATTATTTTCTTCTTCTACTTCGTCATTTATTGTTTTTTCAATAAAAAATAAATGACTTGATAATATAAGATATATTGATATGTTTTCATGAATATGGAAAAACCACATTACTCTATTTACCTATCCAATGAAAAACAATATCACCATGCGTGCGTACATACGACACAGCCTCTCCATGCCGTGGTGTAAAATATTTTTCATGTATAATTTATTTTTAAGGGTATGAAGATGAATACAAAGGATTTAAATAATAAATATGAAATAATATTGTTTCTATATAATTCACATTCAATCAAATTCCTTACCCTTTACCAATACAGAATGATATATTCGCTCGTGCATACGTACAACTTACCATGTCCACAACACGATGAGATTCATCTTCCACATTCACCATTCAAGGATGATTATAAAAATATATATTATTAACATGTGTATAATTTATTATATAATAATTATAATGGAATAATTATATATCTATATACATACATATACATACATATTTCATTTACATACTTTCTTTCAATATCATAACTAAAAACAGAAACAATATTCTTTCTTATGTACGTCTTACTATCTCCATGAGCGGTGTATTGCATTTCATACTTCTTTATGATATATATTAATAAAATACACCAATACTATATATAAATGAAATTTATATTATTATATAAATTCTATAATCATGATATATGTACAAGGACCAATGATATAACAAATTAAGACACGTGCAAAGAACAAATAGAATATTACCCGAAGTAAATATTTTAACTTAAGATCATTAAAGAGATGGTAATATAAGGACATAATCAAACCATATAAGTTTTTATGTATAAGAATATTATTATGTAAAATCTTTTTAATAAACTTATATTTTTTATACAAGAATCTTGTGTGAGTACTAAGGGAGTCAAGACACAAGGTATGGGATTATTTTTTATTCACCTTTATTTCTATGAGACACATGCCTCATACATTACTTGTTTCTTCTATGTGGTGTATATACTACCCATGAATGTATATTATGTGTAGTATCCCAAATATTATGATATTTATATTATATTATAATTTTATTTTTACAAGGCGTATTTGATTCTATTGGTAAAGTGATGAGTGTTGATTTTACAATCTCTTCCATATTTTGGTATTGTTTCATTTTTAGTCGTTGTTGGGTAATATTTATCATACATGTCCATTTTTTATAAAAAAGTTTTAATAAATAGTTTCATTTTTCTCCTATGGATGTTTAAAGTAATTTATACCCATTTTTGACTTTTTACTACATGTTTTGAAAGTAATCTTTCTTTCCTTTTCCAAACGAAGTGTATTTTGAATTTTTATGTAAAAGTATGAGAAGAATGTTCTATTTTAATTTATATGACATGGATGGATTTTTATGTTGTCATAACACCTTATTTCCTTAAATCCTCCCCTACAATCCTATAAGGTTATTTTCAAATAAAACGCATTCTTTTAAAATTGCGCAGCATTTTAATAAAAGAAAAGGTATTTTCACAAAGAAAGGATATTTTACTCAAGAACTATTTTAAATGATTTTCATGATTCCTTTTTATGTTTTCAAAGTGATTTCAAAGAAAATGGTTTTGAAAATGATTTATGTTCTAAAAAGTGACTTTTAAAGAAAATTCATGTTCCATTTGATCTTTCAAAATCCTTCCCAACCTATGATGACATACTTTGTTAATATTTTCATAATACCATTAATATTATATATCTGAATGGTTTATGTTTTGATGGAACAATGTTTGAGAAACCCCATTCTTTTCATGATTTATTATTTTAATGAAATGATTATGAATCCTATTTCTTTTTCATAGGTTATTATATGTTTAAATATTTACGACACCCATTCTATTTCATTGGTTATTATATGATTATTTATGATCATGTCGCACCTATATATATGATTTAATTATCAAATGGGTAGGACCTATATCTCCCTCCAATGAATTGGGTAATGATGGAAATCTAATGAGGTATATATGTTATGCGTGAACCTAATTTCATATTCAAAATTCAATGCATGGAACTGTTTTTCATGTCCATAAGATTATGTAAGGAACTAGTTTTCGGGTCCATTATTCTAAGTGTTGAAATTGTTTTCATGTCCATATGTTTATTCAAGGGCCTGATTTCAAGTCCTTATTTTTGTGAAACTGTTACTATTTGTACATGTTAACCATGTTTTATGTTCTTGTGTATGCCATAATTTCATTCCTTAAATAAATTTTAGGATATTATTGATTATATTTTTTTATTTCCTTATGATTGATTTCATATAAACTTCTAATATCATTATTACATTTTTCATGATTATAATCTTTGATATGCAGGATATGATCTTCTATTGTTTTGATCATCTTCTCATACCCTTATGCTTCTGATATGCTTATGTATCTCTTTTGTTTACCCTTACTGAACATTTGAGCTCACAATTTTCTTATGTTTCCTTTTGATACGTTATGAATAATGGTTTTAGGTAGAAGTAATAAAGATGAGAGATCATTATGGGAGATATTTATTATCATTTACCATGATAGAAGATTTTTTTTCATGTTTTTAAAGTCACAAAACTATTACGTTACTCATTAATTTATTTTTGTAATATATTGTACATTCATCTAAAATGATGTAATATCCATGTATGTTAAGCCTGGGTATCTATAGAGATTATGAGTGAGAGATGCCCGGGCAATGGGGTATTATCTCATGCATATCACGTGAGGCATCTCATGGTTTTCACATGAGTAATCCTTCACTTATCATATATATAATTCCATGTTTGTTGCATATGGTAATGTTACAATTTAACATCATGTGAAAGAATGTGGTGTGTAGGGATAATGCATGGAACTTCCTATCATTTCTTCCTCATGTTGGGTTTAGAGGGAATCCCATGTTCCTGACATCGGGTAAGGATACAGTTTAATTCCATGTGGAAGGATTTTGGGTGTGGGTATAATGCATTGATCGTTCTATCCTTTATTCCCCATGTTGGGTCAAAATGGAGTCTCGACTCACTAATGGGTCAGGGAACAATATTGGGGATTATACTTGTGGATGAGTCTCATGGGGAACACTTTGGAGCAGCATGAATAAATTTGGGGATTGCACTCTATGGTTTCCCATTCATCTTCCTCATGTTGGGTCATGTGGTAATCTAACCATTTTGTGGGTTAAGGGGTATGGTTGGGGATTAAACCTAAAATGGAGTTCTATAGTGACTATTTAGTGGTCATCTAATGACCATTACATGAGGCATATTACTCTTGAAACATCAGTCATCTAATTGTTTTCATAGGAGGCATCATGTGTTTGGTCATACATGGTTTACTGTAGTTTAACGTCATAGATCGAGAACTAAGGCAAGTCATCCCATGACCATGGAATAAGGCATATTATTATTGATACATACTGAATATTCTATGTATCATAAGCAGCATCCTATGATTTTTAATATAGGGTGCACTACATTTTAACATTATGTAATGAGGAATACTTGAAAAAAGATGCCTATAAATGGATGTTGTTGGAATTATGAAATATAATACCTTTTTTGTTTAAACTAGAACAAGAATTAGGTGATGAGGTTTCATTAGTTTCTATAGGAGTGCTTAAACTCAAGGTAATTAGTGAATCCAAGTAGATAATATCAACTCATTGAACAAGAAATGGACCATGAGGAGTAGGTCAACTCAAGGTATTTATGGGAGTTTAGAGGAGTATCTCAACTAATGGTATTATATGGGGTGAATTTTGGGGTTTTATAGAGAACAACCCAAAATGCAATCGACTTGGCTCGAGAAGCTCATGGTGAGACTCGATTCTTCATGGGGGTTTAGTGAGAGAAGAGAAGGGACCAAGCCAAAGGCCTGAGACAATACGATATCAGTGATATCGATCGGGGGTGCGGGGTTAAAACCCCTATTGTATAGACTAGTGAGTGAAAAGGTATATGTTTCATGAAAAATTGGGGTTTCATGAGGTTCCAAATTTTATGAAAGTATGCTTAGTGAAAGGAGGGATCCAAATGGGTATAAAAAAACTATTTCATAAAACTTGGGGGTTTTATAAAAATTATAGTTTCACAAGTCTTGACCATCTTATGCAATGAACTTTCTTCATTAATATATGTTTTTCTTGAAACATCCTCCAACAATGACCCATATATTGAAGGGCTCATTTATGGTAATTCATGAAAGATTTCCCATGGGGTAATGAGTTACAAATATTCATGATACTCCTTGCAGTTTTTGTAATTGAGAGAATGATGTATTAGCTCAAAATATCCTCATATTAATGATGTAAAGAGTTAGTATTTACATAATCAATAGAGGTGAGGTCCATAGTTTCATGAAAGATATCATACATCATGAAATAGTATGACTTCCACACAGTCGGGATGTTCCGCAAACTAGAGTTTCATGAATCGAACATCCACTACGTGAAGGTTACCATCAAAGATTCAAATGTCTAGGGACTTCAATTAATTGGAATTATGAGAACCATACATCCATGAACCAGTGGTTACTACAAATTTTTAATTTCTTTAGTTTTGTAGGTAATGATTAATGGAATTATTTAGTGTGTTCCAGAATCTCCCTTGCTAGACGTCTTTTGAAGTCTGACTTCATAAGACTACAAATTTTTATCTGTAAGTCTATTTGGGCTTGAAGACTAGTTAAATTTAATAAAAAAACAATGCTCTTGGATCTAGTATATTAGAATAAGTTATATCACTGGTATCCTTTTTTTAGTTCCAACAATCATTAAAAACTTTTATAATTCATTGAAACACCTGAATTGCATCGTCAAAATACATGCCCATATACATGAAAATCTCCTGATGAGGGAAAAATATGGGTTACCCTCCACAAATAATTTATATATTACATCACTGTTATTGGAATTAAATCCTTAACAACACATATAATAGATAAATACATGTTTAAAATATGATCTGTAATATTCTATATCTTTTATAATGTTGGTTTTCCATTACATTCCGAGGTATCCCAATCACCACTGAAGGAATACCTCACCCCATTTTCTAAATCATAGAATAATTTTCAAAACTATAAATGGTTTATTGATAAACTACATGAATTATTCCATAATATCTTGTCTCTTCCTTGATGGAACCCCATGAAAACCATTTTTCTCCACTAAGGATAAACTCACCTCGCAATAAGGTGTTAGTGAGATTTGATAACCATTAATTGGAAATCTCTAGTTGATAATGGTCCATCTAGGGGATTCATTAGAATGAATAACTCCAAAACAAATGGATCTTTAAGGAAGTAACAGCTCACATTTTGTGTCAAGGAGTACAAGGTCCCATGAATTGAGAAAAAAATCATACCATGATTTGTATTAGTTGTAACCTGATCATATATATCCATAGAAAGGATTTATTCAATGATTTATGGATAAATAGATCATTAATTACTATAATAACCTAAGATATAATATATTATTACATTTAAATAAGTCAATGTGTTTGATACCTATCTTAATATGCATCACCAAAATAAAATGAAACCATGATATATTCAGATAAAATAAATATATTTAAGTATGAACTCAATAAAATAGACATTGAACTAGGGATAATTAATATGAATAATCAATTTATGAAATATATGTATAATAAAATTAAAGGGTACCCTTAATATGAAATAAATTTAATCTTTTTTACTTTGAATGACTAATAATATCACTACCACCAAATTGTATATTATTTTTAAAAACATGATATGGGAACAAGACACTATCATAAGAAAAAAAATAGAAACAATTAATGGGGTTCTAGAATAATTGAGCCTATGGGAGTACCCTTTGACTAATTCCACAACTTTTGGGTGAAAATAACCCAAACTATAGAAGCATGTAACTAGTACACCTTGAGTTTATAAAGTCATTAACTTTGTTACCCTTACACCATGAGTGTAGGAAATCTAAAAATTTATTAATGAGGCCCCTTCACCAAAGAATATAATAATAGATAGACCAAGGTATTGAGAAGAGTCCAAGAGGAGAATTATATATTTTTATGAAGTACGTTTCAACTACTACAATGTTGATGTTTTTATGATTACAAAGATCAAGATTTCTTGAAATCACATTTTATTTTTCCTGGATAGATTCACTACTTCTAAGGAAAAAACAAAATAGATGATGAAATATCCTTTAGGATAAGAAACAATGGAACCAACCAAAATAATAACCATGCTACAAGATCCATCAGTGTTGAACTTTAGCCTAGTATTTCAAGGATACCAAAAAATTCACTATCATTGTGGGATGTTATGGGTGGTATGGGTAGGGGGTTCTAGTGACCGAATGGGATCTAAGGGAAGGGGAATATTTCTAGTTCTTTAGAAGCTATGTCATGTTAATAAACTAGATCCTATAATTGAAGTCAAGGGATAACCATGAGTATGTTAAACCCTCACGGAGGGATTTGTTCATCACCCTCCAAGTACACCAAAAAAACCACTGTGAGAATAAAAAAATCTCTCCTTAATATCGAGAATTTTGTTGTACACACTTTGGAACCATATATCAATGAAACATATTCCTGATGTATCATAGATAGATATAAAAATAAATTAGTAAATGAGTTCCACATTGTTCATGGACATTATCCTTCTAGAATCGAGTGGTTTGAGGTTTCTACCTTGGGCTCGCTGCAACAGGTGCACCTGAATGAGATGCTGAAACCCAAACAATTGAAATATTCATCTATAGAAAATTCATGGTTCCTAATTCTTCATAGGAGGAAGTGAATGTGTGGTTTATTGTTTCCTATCAACTGGTCAAGGTTCCGGCGCTCTGCTAATGTGTATAGCAGCACATGGGTCGAATCCTCAACGATGATACTTGTTAATAGTCTGTTATTTTTATTTGATTGTATTTTGATTGGGGTTTGTTTGCAGATCTTATGAAATAATTTATATTGGGGTGAGTTAATCATTAGGTAGTTAATCTTGTGATATCCTTAAGATTTTCTTTATATTTCATTAAATTAACACCCATGTCCCAAGTTGACGTTGATTGGAATTCCCAAGTGTTAAGGCATTAATCCAAGCATTAACTTAACTTAGGGTTCTAATATTAATAATATATTGTTTATGGTAGTGTATTTATGGTTTAAATAATCCATGTAAACCACTCATTAAACAAAACAAATCATTAATCCATGACAAGTTAAGTTCGACATACACAATGTAAATTCAAATAATATTAATCGAGCAAATGTTCTCAATCACTTAACTTAACTAAATTATAACTCACTCCAATGAGAGATTTACTCAGATATTGGGGTTGTTAATAATCTGGTTATAATTTTATGATGATGAATTAATAATTGAAGAAAAATAAAGTGATATGAAAAGAGTTGGGCGTCAAACATACACACACAAACAATGAGGGAAATTAAATACTGACTTTAGATTGAATGAGAAATCACAATAGGGGAATGAGATTAAATTGTATTTAAACTATTTTAAGACCACTAATACTATTTAAAAAAATTTGTATGAGATTAATAGATGATGAATATGAAACCTACATTAATATTGAATTACAAAAAACAAACACGTACACGATTACAAATAAATAAGAACACAAAAGTAAATAAAAACAAAGAGAGAAGGAAAGGTCTCTCAAGTGAAAGAACAAGTATGGAAGGTCCTCCAAAGACTTTGTAAAGGATTTTTTTGTGCCAATGTATGTTCCTCTCTTCTGAAATTCCAACCCCTTACAATGAGAGGAGGGGTATGTATTTATTTCCCAATGTTGTGGGTTGTTTGCATTCCAAAACATCCCCTCCACTTGCATCACCACTTTGATAAATTATACTTCTGAATATTGAGATATGATCTTATTGAAAGTTGTATATAAATATCTCCTATGTCTACTCTGAAACTTTGGGGGCTATTGGACTTAAGTATCCAACGTTATGGCATTATGATTAAACAATTTTAATCTGTCCATTTCAATCCAAACCTTTTATATTCTAAAATGTGAATGGGGTTTTGAATAAAAATATTCCCTCAAATCCGAACAGATTATTTAAAAAAGTCACCCACATATATCTCATCCTTCACAGTGAGAAATATCAGCTCAAATGGATGTCTCTTTCAGGAGAAATATCAACAATGGTGTGATAATTTTATTTCTTGGACAAAATGGTGGGTTGGGTTTCAATGCCTAATTTGGGCCTCTTAATTCTGAATTTGGGA
Source organism: Viscum album (assembly GCA_963277665.1). Lineage (NCBI taxonomy): Eukaryota > Viridiplantae > Streptophyta > Magnoliopsida > Santalales > Viscaceae > Viscum > Viscum album. Next base: position 1,814,941,691 of record OY728140.1, on the reverse strand, counting down.
TTAAAAATATTTATAAATGATTATCATGGATAATAAAAAACATATGGTTGAGTTTTATAAAATTTGGTCTTTGATATTTAGACCTGTAACTCAATCATCATGTCGGATCCAGTTTCTTCATAGATTCTTTGGGTCTTCTTGTGTAGACCATATGACCCTTCAAATGGAAGAATTGTCCAATAATTCCTTCTAATTAAATGTTGTAATTTGAGTAAAGAACACTAAAAAACAAGAATCATTCACTTTGAATAAGTATGGTTAGATTTATTATTAAAATATTAAATTGACATAAATCTGGATGACTTCAAATAGTTCTCTAAAATTATATTTAATATTTAAACATTAATATTTCACACAAATTATGTAAATTTTATATAAAATCATTAAAGGGGGTATATAAATAGTAATGAAAAAATTAATAACATGAAATCCACCACACTTAGTCTTGTTCATATCCTCATGTACAATAAATATAAAACTATGACAAAATAATTTTCACTCAACAAATAATATTAAAATTTTGTTTTCCCTAGCCAAGGGAGGTTTATAAAATTTCACTCATCTATATTGAATTTCAGCCCAAGTTGTTACAAAATCAATGTTCCCAAAACAATTCATTTTTTAATGCTCAAATTTAGAAATGGAAAATATTGGCACTCAAAACTCACTCTTCTCCAGATGATAAAATTCATTTATGGAGGGTCACTAATTCACAAACCAAAAGTGAAAATTATAGAGTTTGTAAGAGCTCTCATCATCCATTCCATATTTTAAATTATAGAATCAATATTTGTTTTTAATGGGTTTTTCTGTGGCTATGGGACAATAGTAATATAATGTCCAAGAGAGAGGAAAAAGGGGGTAAAACACCAATATGGAAAAAGAAATGCACATTTTTTTTTTGAAATGAGACATGAAAGAAAATGGAAACACATATTTATAAGGTAACTAAAATTTGAAATAATACACACAAGATGAAGGAAATATTATGGTAATGAGAAGATGTAATATTTACAAAACATGAAACCTCTCCCAATGATATAAGTGTTCTTTTTTTCTTTTTCTTTTTTTGCATTTTTGAAAGATGAACTTTAAGAAGATCTCACTCTCATATCCCAAACCATGATAGATCTCCTTACAAAACTAATTTTAATAGTTATAACAATATAAAAGGTTGAGGATGTGTGATTTTTGACCTTACCAAGACACAACCAATTCTTATTTTACATTTTTTTATTTTTTTATTTTTTTTGATTATTTTGAACACTTTTCAATATCATTTGTACAAGATACACATATATACATTCCCAAACCACATTAAAGGAAAAACTCTCCCCCACACTTAAATTGATTCTTTCCCTCAAGAATATGATAACATGGTGAAAATCAAAAAAAGGGAACGCATATGAAATCCATTCCCTACACACATAAATTTCACAAAATTATGCAATAAAAATCCATGTTGATATTGGGTGGGATAAGGTATTGGTACTGTAATGTGGCTAACAAAGAAAAAGTTTTCATAGGCTTTTAGGGGATTTCAAAAGGAGGATTAATGTTTGTAACAGCCCAAGATTTTATAAAAAATATTCTTTTTAATTTTATTAATGTCTTGTGTTGTACGCTACACCAAAAGGAGCTTTCACAACACGCATCCTTGACTTGCCTTGCATTACACGCAATCGCGACCTTCCTCGATAGCGTGTGTAATACGCAATACCGAGTTTCACTAAACAACGATATGCTATTAAAATATTATTAAAACTAGCCGTTATGAATAGTAATAACCACTTTTTAAAATTCTGTAAATCTTATATTTCAAAATGAACTTCATTTTTGGATTCGGAGTATCGAATCTAGCCTAAGGTGAAACTTTGGTACATTTCGGATAACTTTCATATTCTGATGAATAGTGAAAATTACTAAATTATAATTAAAAAACAACTTTTTTAATCGAAATAATTAATAGTGATAAATTATTAATTTGAGTAGTTTTAAAGTATATTTAGAATATACTTTTACAATTTAATACAATGTTGGTCATTGGATGTAATTTCACATTTAAACTAGACATAAACAAGTGTCAATCTTTTGATAGATATTGTTTCTTAAAAACACGCTATTTGTTTTAACAGCGGGATTTAATTATAAAATTATTTAATGCAACTTTTATGTTATGAATTTGGTAAAATAGACTTCATTTTTGAATTCGGAATATGAAATATAGCTTGGGATGAAATTTTGGCATTGTTCTGAAAAACATCAATTTTTGATGAATAGTGAAACTACTAAGTGGTAGGTTAAAAACTGAATTTTGCATAAAACTTAATTTTACCGCTTCTGTGAATGGAATTTCGAAAATCCGAGAGACACGGTTAATATCAAGAACTAAAATGTGATTCAATGAGATGAAAATAATTTTTTGGTGAATAGTAACTTTTTACTTTTTTTTACCACGGTAAATAGTAAATAGGGTAATTAAGGGTAAATATGATATTAATATTACCCTAACACATGTCCTAATTCTATTGGAAAAGTGTAATTCGACCAAAAACAAACTTAGGAATAAAATATGACCATTTAGGCCCACTTGGATTAGATTAGGACATTTATTATTAATTTATTTAAAGAAGGGTTAAAATAGTTAAAATCAAAGTTTAATAAGTAAATAATTTTTAATATGGGGTTATACATAAGATAAATTCGACTATAAATATTCATTAGAAAGATAAAAAGATTTCCTACATGATGGTATTTTATTTGTAATTTTTAGACATCAAATAATATAATTTATTTATGACACAAAGATGATGCAGTAATTATCTTATTAATGAAATATTGACATAATTGATAATATAAATACCAAAATAAATGTAATTTAAGACTTTTTATGAATTCCACTAATTTTCTAGGTTACTATGATATATTATTGTTGATTTAATCAACTTGTTTCGAACATATAATTCTGTTATGACTTTCACAAAAATCATATATCAAATAGTGTCAAAATTGACACAAAAGAGTTTTTAAATCAAATATTATATTATTAATTGTTATTTTATTCCTAAAAATCTAAGGTTCGGCCAAATGACTTAGATAAGTATATATGTATTAATAATATACAATTTGGGGTTCGTTTGGCATGTTATAGTAAGTTTATTAACCATATAGTGAAAGAAAACAAAAAGACACGGTAAAAGTTAAATTATTTAACTTAGAGTTAAATCTAATTGATAAGGTTAAAATAAGAACCTAAACTTGTCTAAATCTTATTGGTTGATAGGATTTCGACCCATCCCCACTTTAGCTTCGAAATAAGACCCTTTGGAACCATTATAAACCGATTTTGACTTTAATATAAAATAATATTTTGAGATATTCCTAAGGTGCCCCTCTCCTCCCCTATAAAAGGACACCTCCTCCCCCTCCTCCTCACACCAATTTGAGCACTCAAGCTCGGCCAACCCCTGCCAATTTCTCCTCTCCACTTCCCTAGAAACATCCTAGAGGTTCTGGTCTTCCTAAAAGACCAATTTTAGTGCCCTAAGAGGAGGTCTCAAAGAGGCACTTCAAAGAAGAGGTAATTACCGTTACCAATTCTTTCATCTTTATTTCTTCTTCCACTTCTTCTTCTTAGGTTGTTTCATTATGAAGTAATAACATCAGTATCACTCATATACTGATATGTTATTATAAGTATGAAACAACCCTATTTCATCATCTATCCATCCTGCGGAAAAAGAAATCACCGCGCGTGCGTACGTACGGAATACCGTCTCCACGCCGTGGTGTAATCTATTTCCACCACCACCTTACATGGATGGGTATAATGGTGTAAAGAATAACTATACATAGTTATTACAACATCATATTGATTCTGATATATTGTATAATCCACTCCAATTCAATTCAATATTTATAGAAATGATATCATCGCTCGTGCGTACGTACGGAATACCGTCTCCACGACGCGATGAGATTCATTATCCATGTTAACCATTTAAGAATGATTATAATGTATATATAAGAAATAATAATGAAATATATGACATTATAAAGCTACTGGATTTATGTATATATATACATATGTATGTCATCTACTTACTTCCATTTCAAGACAATAAGGAAAGGAAAACAGCGTTCATGCGTACGTACGGACTACCGTCTCCATGAACGGTGTTTTTCATTTTATTTATCTACCTATTATATATATATATATACTGAATATATATGATATATAAATCATATTTTATATTCTGGAAGTAAGTAAATCATGATATAAGTAATAATGATGTCAAGAACAACAAGTCAAAACACCTACGATAAATGAAACGATTTTACCCAAAACGCTTCTTTAACATGGAATTTACAAAAGAACGGGTAATATAATGTCATAAGTGAACCATATATGATATCATAACAATGAATATGATTCTGTAATAAGTCAATAACATGATTTAAATCATTATACAGGAGGTTCGGACACTTACAAAGCAAGTCGGACCTAAGGTAAGGGAAAATATCACAATCTCACTTTTATCCGAGATTGTTTTTACTTTGGTAATTACTGGGGTGTATTTTATCATCCACATTCATGTTCCCTCAATATGTAATATTATTTCCATCCTTCTACAATAGTTTATATCCAATTTTACCCTTCGGTGAGTTTTTAGTAAAAGATACGAAAGGAATCTTTTGTCGTTTTTCGTACGAGGTACTTTTTGACTTTTCCGACAAAAGTACGAAGAATGTTTTTTTTAACTTATACGGCATGAATGGATTTTTAAAACATTATTTCCAAGAAGCTTCCTTTACAAGTTTTCAAGTTTATTTTTAATCAACTTCTTTTAGTTTTAAATTGTAATACATGTTAAGAAAGGAAAATGTTTTTGAAGTAGAAAGGATATTTTCCTCAAGAATGAAGTTCAAGTATTTTATCAAAATTATTTTCCATCTAAGATAATAAAAGGGTTCTGTTTTTATCCCTATTATTACATGGATTTGATTATGTTGTGATGGAAACATTTTTATGAATTCCTTTATCTTATATGAATTGTTTTATGATGTCATGTTGTTTAAGAATCCCATTTTTATTACATGGGTTATGTGATGATGTATGATTTATGATTATGTGGCACACATAAGAAAGGATTCATTATAAGATGGGTGGGACCTATATCTCCCTCCAATGCATTGGGTAATGATTTTATATCTCATGAGATATACATGGCTGGAACGGAAGGTTATTTCGGTTCAGTGATACAGGACTGAAACGAGGAGTGAACTCGGTTCAGAAAGGGACTTTGTCCACTAAGATAGTCTTGGCAATGAGTCATGACTAACAAGAAATGATTTTCCATGATTATGTGTGCATGCCACAAAGTTTCAAGTTTTATTTTATGATTATGGGGATCTCATTTTCACTTCTATGATTTAACCCATGTTATGATATTATGAGCTCTTTTGCAGGTTAAGATTTCCAAAAAGCTATGTTCTTTTGTATATGATGTGATTGATATTTCTTTTGTTTACCCTTACTGAGCATTTGAGCTCACCCTTTTTATGTTTTCTTTTCCCCAGGATATAAAGAAAGGTTTATAGGTAAAAAAAAATGGAAGATCTTTATGGGAGATATTGAAGATCTTTCACCACGATTAGAAGATTACGTTCCGAGTTTCCAAAGACACTAAACTATTACGATCCTTGTGTGTGTGTTTTTGTTATGTACTAAGTATTCCGCAAAAGTAATGTAATGTCCATGTACGATAAGCTTCGGGTCTCTACAATGTTTGGTTAATGGGAGGCTATTTGGATATTGTAATTCTCAAGGTGTTTAGAAAATGTCTCTATCATATTAATTTACACTAAAGTAGGAAATTTAGCTCGAAGGTCCACAATCTCAAGACTCAAAAATGGGGGTGAAAAAAACATTTTGGAAATATGTCCATAGGTAGACATGGCATGAAAGGTATTGTTATTCCTCATAGTTGTGGAATAATCATTTTCCAAATCTAAAACTCAGCATTCAAAATTTGATAGTTTTGACATAATATTATTTATCTAAATTTATGAAAAATCCAAAAACAAATTGAAAAAATTTTGAAAATTGGAAGGTGAGTAAGTATAACTCTTCATTTTTTATATATATTTTTTTAATGGTATTTTTTAACTTTTAGTTTGTAAGGTTTTTTTCCGTTTTTTATAAACACACACCCACAAAAAAGAGAAATAGAAAGAGAAAATGTTTTTATAAAGTGGTAAAAAAATAAATGAGAGGGGAAGAAGAAGAAATATGGAGAGAGAGGAAGAGATATAGAAAGAGAGAGTTAAAGGGAAAGGGGTGCCCCCTGGGTTGGATTTAGTGGGTTGCAGTCTCTATCTAATGGTGGGTCTACTATAGAAGTTGTAGATCTGATGGAAGTTGATGTGGTCCCCAGGATGTGTGTCCTCTCATGGTGATGTTTTAACTGATGTCTATTAATCGTGAATGTCTTTTGGAAGAGGGTTCTTAGACTTTCACTACACCAAATGGGTAAACATTAGTAATAACAAAAGGAACTTCCCAACGAGAATTAAGCTTACCTGGGTGAAGCCAAAATCGAGAGTTGAAAGGTAATAAATCTTAACCTTCATAAAATATCTTTATTAGGATGTGTTTGTCATGTAGTATATTATCCTTTTCTTAGTGTAGATTATAATTCTTATAAGAATCAATTTGAAGCTCCTCCAATTTAGTCAACTGCAATAATCTCTCATCAGCAGATTTTTCACAATCAAAATTACAGGTTTTCATAGCCCAAAAATACTTATGTTGGATTTCAACTAGTAAATGTCCTGTTTTACCAAATACAAGCCTAAAAGGAGACATCCCAATTATTGTTTTATAGGTAGTTATTAATAAAAAAGTGCTTCACCAAGTCTTTCAGGCTAATCTTTTCTGGTGGACTTAACAATTCTCTCAAGCACTCTTTTGACTTCTCTATTAGAATGTTCAACCATTACACTTGTTTGGGAGTGATATATAGTTTAATTTTTATGTACAAAACCATTCTTTTTGAAAATATATTCCATTGTTCTATTACAAAAATATGTTCCTAAGTCAATTATCAAGGCACATGGTGTTCCAAATTGGTGGAAGATGTGTGTCTTTAAAAACTAACTAATAGTATGTGAATCATCCTTTCTAGTGGGTTTGGCCTCGACCCACCTAGAAGCATAATCAACTGCAAGAATAATGTATGAGAATCTATTATAAGGGGGAACGGTCCGATGAAATTGATGCACCAAACATCAAATATCTCATAGAAAACTAAAGGATTTTGGGGCATTTCATTTCTCTTTGAAATTGTTCCAAACGTTTGTCAAGTGGGACATTATTGAGAAACCTCATGTGAGTCCATAAAGAGTGATGGCTTGAAGAATCTAGAGTCTAGGAACTTTTGGGAGGTCCTTTGTGGTCCAAAGTTTCCACACCTGGGAAGTGAGTGACATAATTCTAAGATGGAGGAACATTCATCTTCATCAATACATCTCTAAATTACCATGTCTGCCCCAGTTTTCCAAACATTATTATCTTCCCAAAAATAGATTTCAGAATCACTTATCATCTTCATTGTTTGTTCTTTTGAAAAATCTTTAGTAAAAATACTACTAACTAAGTAGCTTACAATTGGAGAATACCATGGTAAATTTGGAGTGAGAGATGAAAGGTTCTCAATGAGGAATTCATGATCAATAATTTCTAAATGAGAAGAATTAGAAATTCTACTCAAGTGATCAGCCACAAGGTTTTCTTTTCCAGTTCTATATTTTATTTCAAGTTCAAACACTTGGAACATTAGGATCCATCATATTATCCTTGGTTTGGAATTACTTTTCTTGAGTAAGAACTTTATAGAAAAATGGTCTATGAAGATGATGATTTTTGGCACCTAATAGATAGGGCCAAAATTTATCAAAGGAAAAAACAACTGCTGAAAGTTCCTTTACAGTGACAGTGTAGTGAGATTGTGTTTCTCAGATGTTTTTGAGGAATAATATATTACACGGGGAATATTTTATTTTATTTGACCAAGAACAAACCCAACAGATCTATCAGAAGCATCACACATCAACTCAAAGGGTAAGGACCAATCTAAGGGTTGGATTATCGAGCCAGATGTAAGAGAAGTTTTGTGTTCAATGAAGGCTCACTTTCAAACCTCATGGAAATAGAATGTGACATAATTTTGGATCAAATTATTGAGTGGGAGGGAAATTCAACTAAATTTATGGATGAATCTCTGATAGAAACCGTCATGACAGAGGAATGAATGAATGTCTCCAATAGTGGTGGGTTTAGGAAGTGATTGGATCACTTCAATTTTGGCAGGATCAACTACAATATTATCTTTTGAAACTATGTTCCCTAGAAAAATCCCATTTTCAACCATGATGTTACATTTTTAAAAATTTAACACAAGGTTACACTTGAAACACGTTTGAAGGACTAGAGAGAGTGAATGCAATCATTATTCAAATGGCTCACTATAAATGTTAAATTCATCCATGAAGACCTCCATGCAATGTTCAATGAATTCAGAAAAGATACTCATCATACACCTATAGAATGTTTCAGGGGAATTAGAAAGGCCTAAAGTATTTCTCTTATATGCATATGTTCCAAAGGGTCATGTTAATGTAGTCTTTTCTTGGTTATGAGGTACGACTGGGATTTAGAAGTAGCTGATGTATCCATAAAGAAAGCAATAGTGTGACTTTTCGGCTAATCATTCTAGAATTTGATCAAGGAATGGAATAGGGTAGTGATCTTTTCGTGTTTAAACATTCAATTTTTTGTAATCAATTCACACACGCCATTTGTTCTTCACTCGAATTGTGAATACCTTCCCATGTTCATTTGTGACAACAGTTATCCCACCCATTTTAGGTACAACATGAATTGTACTAACCCATTAACTATCTGAAATTGGGTAGATAAATCCATATTGAATAATCTTGGTGATCTATTCCCTAACTACCCCAAGTATGAGTGGATTGAGTCTTCTTTGTGGTTGTCTAATTGATTTGGATGATTCCTCAAGATGGATGTGATGCATTCAAAGGGAAGGGTTGATTCCTGGTATTTCATATAGGGTTTATCCTAAGGCCATTTTGTTTCCCTCTAAGTCCTGGATAAGTATGGACTCCTCACTTCTTATAGGTGAAGGGGAGATAATGATAGGATAAGAGTGATCATGGAAAAGGAATGCATATTTCAAGTGTTCCGAAAGAGGTTTTAGATCGATCTCATCTTTCATTTATGGGTTAGACAACTCGGGAATAGAGAAGGGGACTTCAGTTGGTTTTGATTTATTTTCCTTGACAATATCCAAGGAGGAGCAGTAGAGATCAGAGTTGATGTGGGATTCAAGAGATTTTTCAAGTTCCTCTATAATGAAAGAGTTTATGAATGAAAGGTCCACATCAACATCACCATTTATAACTTAGTTAATCATGGAACATATTTCACTGGATCCTCTCTCATTAGAACATGATGAACATGATGGATTGTGGTTCAATTGACTCTCAGAAGTGTCCTCAGAAGCATGGCTTGAGAATGCAATGTGATCCTCAGATGGGTATCACATGGCTTGGAAAATGTTGAACATGACCAGTTGGTCAGCAAATTCAATGGTTAAGATGCGTGAATGGACATCAATAATGGTTCTAATTATCATTAGGAATGGTCTTCCATGAATTAAGGGAGATTTAGAAGATTTCATATCACCTTCTATGTGAAGGACATATAAATCAGCTGGGAAGATAAGATCATTAACATGAACAAGGAAATCATCGATTATACCCTTAGGACGAGAAGTGCTTTGATTGGATAACTGAATAACAACACTCGTTGGGTGCAAGGGACCTAGACCAAGGTTGGAGAAGTTGGATTTGGGCATGACATTAATTGAGGCTCCTAGGTCTATGAGTTCATTGTCAAAGTTGGAACATCCAATTTGGCATGGAACCGTAATGATCCCTGGATCTTTACACTTTATGGGAATAGACTGTGGGGTGGAAACATTTTCGAATGTCCTAAGTTTCCTCTTATGGGTGCACAATTTCTTAAGAAACATGGCATATATTGGGATTTTTTTTATGTAATCTAAGAGGATAATGTTGACTTCAACACGTCTAAACATGTCAAGTATTTTAAGATCGGGTTAAAAGGACTTCTTTGGTTTAGAAATGGCTTGAGGAAAAACAATTGGGTACAAAAGTGGAATGGAAGGAGGTGAGAGAATGGATTCAGATACCTTTTTGAGTTTCTTTTTCTTTTCATTTTCTATGTCAACATTTAAAGGGGGGATGATGGACTTATCTTTAGGCATAGAAATTTGCTTCCCCGATATAAGTGGAATTTCACTTACATTACCATTGTTGTTGGGTAATGGTTGGGCTGGGAGTTAGGAATAATTTAATTGTTGTTGCTAGCTCTGGTGGGATGCAAGTTGACCAGTTTGTGATTCAATGTTTTTGATGCTGGAACAAGTTAAGGAGGCAAGATCTTCCACTGCACTTTCCCATGGTTGCTTGGAAGAAGAGGCTTGTCACGGATTGGGATAACCTTGATTCTGGTTCATGGGAAAGCGATTGTATTGGTTTGAGAATTGGGAAGGCTCACTAGGATAGTGGAATCTAGGATGAGGAAGAAGAGGATTGATCCTTTAAGGTTGAGGAACAAAAGGGTATGGTTGTTAGAAATTACCAACACATATACCATATTGGAATTGGTAAGGGAATTTATGAGGGTATTGAGGGGGATGAGAAATGGGATTCCTATATCTCAAGTTAGGGTTATATGTAGAATAGAAGGGCATGGAATGGGGTTGGTTGAAGTTTCTAACAAACTGACCTGATTATTGAGGGTTGGGTTTCCACTGAGCATATGTTTCCTTGAGCTCCATTGGTTCGGATGAATCAGAGGGATCCTCTTAAAGTTGTGGACATGTGTTAGTTGGATGATATGGGGAGCTGCAAATTCCACAGTTCTTGATAGGTCCAGGGAACATATATTGTGGAGAAGATGAGGTTGGGGCTTTGGTAGCTACAGTTAGTTGTCCCACAAGACCTGTAAGTTCACTCATCAACTCTGTCATCTTGTTCGGCTCTATAGATTGATTATCTTGGGCTTGTTTTACTTGAGAATGTGCTCGAGTATAGAATTTTTGTGTGTTTGTAACCATGTTGCATATGAGAGCTCTTGTAGCTACTAGTGTTTTATCAACAAGAGCACTGCCACTTGCGGCATCAATGAGAGTTCTCTCCATGGATAATAAACCCTAATAAAAGTATTGTATCAAGTGTTGGTTAGGGATTTGGTGTTGTGGGAAGGTTGCAATAAGATTTTTGAACCTCTCCCAGTATTCATCGAGTGATTCATTTGGGAATTTATGAATACCACTTATTTTCTTTCAGATAGAAGCACCACGAGAAGCCGGAAATAATTTCTCTAAGAAGATCCACTTCATGTCATTACATGTGGTTATGGAACTAGGAGGGAGGTAGTAAAGTCATGACATAGCAGTTTCAACTAAAGAGAAAGGGAATTCTCAGACTTCGATTTGTTCCTCAAAACCCCCTTGAGGCTTCATGGTAGAGCACACCACTTGGAACTCTTTAAGGTAGAGATGCAGATCCTCATCAGCTAGCCCATGGAGATGATGGAGAAGATGAATCAAACTAGATCTAAGTTCAAAGTAAGTTTCTTTGTTTGGATATTTAATACCAAGGGGTTGGAAATTCATATCAAGGGAAATAAGTTATTTAAGTGTCTGTTCCCTAGGATTGACCATATCTAATTCAATTGGTTGGTCAAGGACTGGTTGTTGAATTATTTCATTATCCCTAATGTACCTCCAAATATGGTGAAGTGTTGGATCAATTTCAGTGTCAAAAAAAATCTGAGGGATTGTTGGGGAGGCTACGGGGTATTTAGAGATATTTTGGAAGATAGATGAATATGTGGTTTTAATTGTGTTTTTTTCAGTTTATGTTTTTTATGAGGTTGGGTTTTCTTTGTGTATTTTTTTCAATTTTTTTTAATTATTTTTGTACAATAACCAAAAACTAACGACTACTTAATTTCACCATCCCTAGCAGCGAAACCATTTTAAAGTGTAGTCGATTGTCACTTATCAACCGGTCAAGGTTCCGGTGCTCTGCTAATGTGTATAAAAGCACTCAGGTTGAATCCTTGGTGATGATACTTTTTAATAGTTGGTTGTTTTTAGTTGATTGTATTATGAATGGGGGGGTTTGTTTGTAGAGAATATGAAATAATTTATGATTGGTGTTTGATTTAACAATTTGATAATGGTTGGGGCGAGTTCATCATTAGGTATTTAAGCTTTTGATATCCTTGAGCCTCGCTTTATATTGCATTAAATTAACACCCATGTCACAAGTTGACGTTTTTGGAATACCTAAGTGTTAAGGATTTATTCCATGAATTAACCTATATTAGGGTTCTAATATTGATCAAATATTGTTTATGATAGTGTATTTTTGGTTCCAATAATCCACAGAAACCACTCGTTAAACAAAAGAAGTCATTAATCCATGACATGTTAAGTCTGTCATACACAATGTTAATTCAAAGAATATTCATCAAGAAAAAGTTCTCAATCACTAAACTTACCAAAGTTATAACTCACCCTAATGAGATATCTACATAGAAATTTTGGTTGTTAATAATCTGGTTATAAATTTATGATGATGAATTATTATGTGAAGAAAAATAAAGGGATAAGAAAAGAGTTGTGTGTCGAACACACACACACGAAGAGTAAGGGTAATCAAATAATAACTTTAGATTGAATGAGAAATAACAATAAGGGAAGGGTATTAAACTATATATAAACTATTTTAAGACCAATAATATTATTTAACACATGTTGGATGAGAATAATAGATGAATAAGAAGAAGCTTGCAATAAAATTTAATTACAAAAAACAAACACTTACACGATTACAAATAAAGAAGAACACAAAAGTAAATGAAAACAATGAGATGAGGAAAGGTCTCCCATGTGTAAAAATGATTATGATAGATCATCTCAAGCCTTTTTAAAGGCTTTTGACATGCCAATGTATGCCTCTATTTTCAGAAATTACAACCCCTTGCAAGGAGAGGAGGGTGATATATTAATAGCCCACTGTTGTGGGCTGTTCGCATTCCAAAACTGCATCTCCACTTGCATGTCCACATTGATAAATTAGATAGCTGAATCTCAATATATTATATTCTTAAAAGTTGTAGATAAATATCTATTCTATCTACTATCAAAATTTTGCTGCCATTGCACTTAATTAGCCAATGTTATGGCATTTTTAATAAAAATTGTAATCTTTCTATTTCAATCACAACATTTTATATTTCACATTGTGAATGGATTTTTGAATAGGAAGATACCCTCAAATGTGAAAATTTTATTCAAAAAGGTTGTCCGCCTAAATCTTCTATTTCACACTGAAATATATCAGCTCGAATGAATGTCTATTTATGGAAAAAAATCAATAATGGTTTGATAATTTTATTTCCCGGACAGAATGGTGGGATGGGTTTCAAAGAATAATTTGGCCATCATAATTTTGGATTTGGGACCTGAAATTTTTATCCATGATTATTTTGGATAATCACAAACATATGGTGGAGTTTCATAAAACTTGGGCTTTGTGATTTTGACTAGTAACTCAATCATCATGGGTGATACAGTTTCTTCACAGATTCTTTGAGTCTTCTTGTGTAGACCACTTGACTCTTCAAATAGAAGCATTGGACACTAATTCCTTCTAATGAAATGTTTTAATTTCATTAAAAAACCAAAAAAACATGAATGGTGCACTTTGGATAAGTATGATGAGATTTATTATTAAAACATTAAATAGACTTAAATCTGGATGACTTCAAATAGTGCTCACAAATTATATTTAATATTTAAACATTAATATTTCACACAAAATATTTACATTCCATATAAAATTAGTAAAGGGAGTATAAAATAAGTAATTAAAATATTAATAACATCATGAAGTTAAACCTTAAAGGGATATCCTTACACAAAAAAACTCACTCCAGTTCTCAAGCTTGGTAGAAGCTAATGGCAGTCTTCAATAAGGATTCATAGAGAAGGCTCCTAAAAAATAACCTGTAAAGACATATTTTTCTGGGTCCAAGGATTTAATAAATAAGTAAAATATTTCACACCAATCCTTGTATAGGGTGTCTTTGATGAATCTCAGATACATGAATTCTTGGATTTATTTAGTTTTTGGTATTGGGAACCCATGAAAACCATCCTGGGTACTAAGATAGTTGTTGTGCCCAAAATTAATGTTTCCTCAAATAATTATCCAACATGAATGGAATTTAATACTTGAGATGTGAGGTTGAATAATTATTGAAAAGTATAAAAATCCTCCTTAGGTGATATTATATTTTCCCTGTACTTTTCCTCTATGAAGTTTCCCCAAATCATTCATCCCAACAAAACATTTTGTGCCAACTTCACATCCAAACAATTCATCGTGCTGGAGATGCTCCTACCCATGATTTCCCTGTCCTTTGATATAATTTCCATCCCTATCCATGAAGTCTAGTGACGTTTTTCATCAATTTGGGTATCCCGTGTAGAAGAATCCATAATTATTTTGATGATAGAGATGATGGATTTCAGAACATTGAGGATTGATAGAACATGAATAGGAATGGAGGTGAGGACACTATTAACTAGAGTGATTTTATTTACAAATTATAAGAAAAGGTTCTTTCAATTATTGTTATAGATGATGATCCCACTGACCACCTTATCTATGTTTTATATTCATAGCTTGCTTGAGGATATCAGGGCACCTAACTAGTTTATAATAAATCACATCCTATGGATAACAAGACTATTTTCTTGGGAGATTTCTTGTCTATCCGAGCACTTATTCCAAATATTGATGCTTCTCTTCTCTTGGTTGAAGAATTGGATACTGAATTAAGAACAATATTCTACAATGTTGTTGATACCATGAATGGATCTATTACTTCCATTAATAAAAATGATTGAGTCATCTACATACATGCAATAGGAAATGACATGAATGATTGGCCTACAATGATATGGAAGGATGCTTCCACCCAGGAGGCTTTTGATGATGAAAAAACAAAGGGTATACTATGTAAGGATGAATATAATTTAGGAAAATAGATATACTTGACTTAGTCTATTTTTTTTGAAAAAGTCACATTTTTCCTTGGAAAGTGATGGACATCCAAGGGGAGATAAAACACCTAAATAAAAGGTCAGAGGTTCAAGATAAAAAACTCAATCCTGAGAGCACTTTGAGAATGAAATTAATTTTATCACCAAAAAATCATATTAGACCTCTAACAGAATTTTTTGGGTGGAAGGACATGTGAACCACAACAAAGTACCATTATAGGTCTAATGAGAAAGTTTCGTGTGAGTTTCAGTGTGTGCATGCAAAGATGTAGTTCTCCACACAACAAGCTTATACACTAAAGGTGGCATATAGTACAGTAGATGCTCCCATGACCAAAATCATGACTAAGGCCCATGAATGAAGGAAAGGTATATTATGAGGAATAAATAAGTGTTTCATGTAACACTATCATGAACCCATATAATTGAACACCCAATATGATGTTAATGTAAAGTTATTTCATGGAATGAGCCACAACAGAAAAGGAAGAAGAAGTGGACCACTCTGTTCTACACCCGGGTAGTTTTACACCATTATTCAAGTACTTTATATATAAATACAAGATCATCCCACCCATTGGGAATGATTTTTGGAAGAGGAGGAAACACTATACTGTTCACAACTACCTCTCTTACATGACAACATACAACACCAGTGATCATGGACCCTAAAAGGTAGATCATTTTTATGACATACCTCCCATGGGCTCAAACTTGTCTTGGAATATGGTAGAGTTATCCTAGCACATATACTCCTAAGGATAGATAGGTTTACACAAGGGGGATACTCCTTCACCCACCCTGATTTTCATGCACTTTTTAATTTCACATGAAACTATGCCTCTTGACTCTATCATTTTTCATTATTCTAGAGTGAACTATTCCCAAAAATCATGCACACAACAAAACATAGTTGCACGCTAAAACCTCTGGGTCCCTTAATAGAAGTTCCCAATTCCACTAGTGTACCCACAACCATACCTATTGCTTCTATGAATAGGTACACTAATGCCAATTTCTTATAAGAAAAGATAACCTAATATTGGTCCTTCTGATTGAAATGTATCCATGGAAGTCCCAAATCTATTTACTACCAAGAGGAATATGAGTGGTTATCATGTAATCCCTTGAGGTTTCATATTTTTGGGAAACTATACACTTGTCTTCGTTGAGGGTCCTTATACCGGATCTTCCTTTCACATTGACATAGTCCCCCTTTAAGAGCGAGACGTTACATGTCTGAGATTAAGACATAAAACATACTATCTCAATGTATTAGTCATACAAAGTTAAATTACATGACAACATACTCAAAACATGACATAAAAATGTATCCTTACCCTGTGTGATGAACAAGGTATTAACCACATATGATTGACATGCGATGACCCCACACCTCCTACCAAGTTTAATAAATATAGGATTACCTATGTATGACTCACATGGGATGACACCATCTTTCCCAATCATCTGGTGTGACACACGCCTTAGGAAACTTCCATTCATAATCCCCACTCCATTCCCCCAAGGGATATCCCCTTGTGAAGTGATGATTCGATGTGTAAGCCCCAAACCATCCCTCAATGATGCTTTATTCATGACATGAGCATCCATACCGCATGATATTAAACTATGAGGATCATTCCTATCACACGACAATAAACTATGACATCATAATATGTAGGTTTTGACCCATATCTACAAATAGGGTACATATGACACCTCCTTGAGTTTTAATCCTGAAAATGGAAAATTCATATGTGGCATCTTCCCTCCTAGGGACACAAATCCTGGCTTCACCTCAAGAGGGTGTTTTGATTTGTCCATCCATCTAGGTGTGACATCATACCTATTAGGGAAACACATATGAAAACCCCTCATGAAGGCATTCTAATCCATCTAGAAAACTGTAAAATCTTCCCTCCTAGGGATGAACCTCCAGATCAGCCTCAAGTGGGTGGTCTGATCTACCCACCTAGGTGTGAAATCTTCCTTCATTGGGGCATACCTCCATGATCCACCTACATGGGGCGTTTAGATCATCCATTCTATCCATGAAAGACACTTAAACTATACCCATCCTACCTTTATAAGACATTAACCCTATTACGATCTCCATAAGACATTAAAATCATGATCTAATCCATGTCAATAGGTTGTTCTAATCCATCTTCATATGATTTAGAACTTGTGGCCTAAACTATAATATCCACCCCATGCCAAAATGTGTGATGCCATATGTAAAAATACTCAAAATATTAATTCCCATGGAATTAATTACCACATGATCAACAAAATATGCCTTGGGTTCCATGCTTAATATTCCTCGTATGGGATTCACTCTAAGAATAATATTTCTAGGTGACCAATGTACCAAATGTCCATACATTCCCTGATATTCCCAACATGACTACTCTTATAACAACCCTACACATTATAACACTTTAATACATGGTTTGTTACATAAGGTTATGATAAATACAACCAAGAAGATCATGAATTATAGTTTATTTGGGATTTAGGAACATTAAATAACATCATAAAACATGAAATACATTATATTTATTGAAAAATTCTTTGACATGATCATAAAATTACTTTGAACATAAAACTACATAGGATATCCTGGGGACAAACATAAGAAAAGGGAAAGCTATAAAGCATAATAAGGGAATAAAAATGTAATAAAATAAAGAAGATAAAACATTTTTGAAAATAGGAATGTTAATGGAGAATATAAGGAACATTAATAATAAGTCATGATATAACATGAAAATCATAACATGGTAAATGTGGCAAAAAAACAACATGACATAAGAATGATTCTAAACTCATTAAACATGGAGGAGAATGAGTCAAGGTTAACTACCATAACCATTGATCATGGAGGATCATGAGTCAAGGATAACCCCAAAGGCCATTGCCCACAAAATATCATGAGACAAAAAATTACCCAATGCATTGGAGTGCTATTTGGGAGAACCCATCATAATCATTTCATTCTCGTGCTTAAATGTGCCACATAGATAATAAAACATGGATTAATTCAACATCATAATTTATTAAAAGATAAAGTAACGTGGAATACATAAATGTAAGTAAAAAATCAATAAGTATATGTGCATAAATTCTAACTCCCTTGATAGAAAATAGGTATGGTATTCACTGCACAATTGTTTGGGTATGGAATGTTGTGGTAAAGTTGTAGTTGCATAACGATGTTATATAGAAATTCATAAAAATGTTTGATGATAATGAAAGGGGTATATCATTTTTTTCATCAGAAAATGGGATTTAATAGGTAAATCTAAAATTATATACCAACATTAGATATTTTGAAACAAGACATAAGGTAATGAAGGCACATGAATAGGGAAAATAATCCTTACACAATTTTAGCATGGTAATGAGTGTACATAAATGATCATGGAAGGATTAATTAGAGTGAATGGAAACTATCAGAATGAATAAATAAAATTTTTAGTAAGGGTAATATGGAACATCATATCTCAAAATATGAAAATGGAATTTTAGATGTATAAAATAAAAGAAGTGCTTGAATGGAAATGAGAAGAGAGGAATCCCTTACTTGAGTGTGTGATGCCAAAGGATTCAGAGGGACTTCATGAAAAATTTGGGGAGCCTAAAGAGGACTTTAGGTAGTATAAGTAAGAGTTTTTTCCTGTTACAAGGAGTTTTAGTGATGAGAAATGGGAGCTTGGGTGGGTTTACAAAGGAAAGGAATGAGATAACTATATTATTTAGGTTTTGGACTCTTCATAGTAAAATATTCAAAACCACAAACCATCTCATGGTTCTTTCCCAAGGTTTCTAAAAAATTGGGTGATTTTACATTATTTTAAAATCACATGGTCTGAAGATAATAAAATAATTCCCTTTATTATGTATAGGTGAGACATACTCTCAAATAAATGTTCTTTTTAAATCAATAAATTTATTATAAGTTTTGGAGGATTTATTAAGGCCTTGTAACATAAAAAAAATAAACATAAAATATCATTATTTTAAAGGGAAAAATATATCAGTCCTATGATACATTTTATAGTATTTTTACATAAATATGGAACCATTATGATGTCTTAAAACACAGAGTATATTCATAAAGTATTTAATTTTTACCTAAAAATTCAACTGTCTCAGAAAATTATGAAAAAATAACCACTAGATAATTTCAAAATCCTGATTGAAAAAATGATATTTATTTTATCTAAATAATTTTCTAAAAATGTGAATCTTTATTTTGAAAATAAAAACTAACATTTACATAAAATGATGGGGTTTTTAAAAATAACAATTTTTAACCATAATAAAAATTACATTTGACTATATAAAAAATATATGATCATTTATATTTAATAAAAGTTATTTAATAATAATTTTTTTATTAAAATATTATTTATTTCAAAAATCCATTAATTCATTAAAACATATTTCTTAATTGAATTTGAATATTATTAAAAAATACTATTTGGGCTTTAAAAATCACTTACAAATTAACAGTAATAGGATGAAAATATATACATTGTTTTATAAAAAATTATGTACATATTTATATTTATATGGTATTGATACATATACCTTTAATTCTCCTGCATATACCCTAAGAGTAATGTGCATTATGGTGTGGCTTTCATGATGTCGTTCACTGAACATGGTTTGGGATGTGATCTCGATAGTCTTGAACTTATCCCATAAACGATTTCCATCATGCTTATATTGTTATATCTTGTCTTGGGAATGTTCTTGGGGAAATCCTAGAAAAGATATCTTCTTTCAAAGCTCTGGTAAATGAGATTCATAGTGTACATTTCTGCTGGTTGAGGTCATAAATTCATTTTTCTATGTCAAATGAATTTGTTAAAACCCTATATTATACTAGTCATGTGATCATTGTTAAATGGATATATTGTCAATGATAAAGGTAATTATTAGTATTTAAAATCCAATTGGATATAAAAAATATATTTTCATGTTTTTTCTATAACCATATTATATAATAGGACATTTAATTTAATAAAATAAGAATATAATTTATAAAAGTTTTGGTTGTTACAATATTTCCCAGTTTTGAAATTCCACTCTCAAATTTTTTATTTCCCACAATAAATGAGATGAGGGTAACTATTCTTCATCACATCCTCGGGTTCCCACATTTCTTCTTCAAACATGTGGTTTCTCTATAACACTTTTACTATAGGAATGAATTTATTTCATGGAACTTTTTCTCTACGATCTATTATCTTTACTGGTTTCTCTTCAAGGAAAAGATCATTATATAGTGGTACCACCTCTATATTGATTACATGTGAGGGGTATGGTATGTACTTTCTCAAGATAGATACACGGAATACATCATGTACTTGATATAGGTTTTGTGTGAGTGCTAGTCGATAGCCCACTACTATAATGCGATCAAATATATTAAAAGGGCCGATGTACCTTGGACTAAGCTTTCCATTATTCCAAAATCTCTTCACATTATCCCATGGAGATATGAGGAGGAATACTATGTCTCCAACATTGATATCTAGGTATAGTTGATTATTGTTACCATAACTCTTATGTCAACTCTAAGTGGCAGTGATTTTTTGCTAAATGGTATTAAACTTCTGCACTATTTCCTCAACTATTTCAATACCTATAAGTTTTTGTTCCCCAAATTCATCCCAACATGTCAGTGTTCTACACTTATTCCCAAAAAGGTATTCATGGGGAGCCATTTGGATGCTCAAGTGAAAACTATTTTGGTAAGAGAACATAACCATATGAAGATATTGGTCCCATATTCTTTTGATGTCCATAGAAAATTCTTGCAACATGTATTCTATTGTCTGAATAGTCTGCTTAGATTGGAAATCAGTTTGAGGATGATAGGCTATACTGAAATTCATCTCAGTGTTTAGAGCCTGCTGGGGACTTTTTGAGAACAATGTGGGGAATCGTGTCCCTTAATAAGTCATAATAAATAGTGGTACACCATGTAGCCTTACCACTTCTCTGATGTATATCCTTTCAAGTTTATCCAATGATAAATCCTCTTGAATCGCAATGAAGTGTGAAATCCTTGTAAGATGATCTACAAAAACCAAGATAGCATTGTTTCCTTTGGGTTCTTTCTGATATCTGGTGATTGAGTACATGGTTTTTTCCCATTTACATGTTGATCTGTCTAATGGTTGTATCATCACATTATAATTATTCTTTTCATCCTTCACTTTCCGACATACCAGGAACTTTGATGTATATTCAACGATCTCGTTATTCATGTTGTGTTAGGACTAGCCTTATCTATGATGAGGGAAAGTATGGAAAGGTTCCCTGCCCTTTCTTCTTCAAGTTGAAGGAGATATAATGACCACTGAGTCCTCACTTTTATAGGCCCTCAAGTGGAGACTAGCACCACAGGTATAGAATCTCACATAAATGGAAGGCATTACCCTTTTATAGAGAAGGATTGGGAGATAAGATGGTAAGTACAAACAACACCAAGGACTAAAGATAAAATTAAATCCAAAAAATCCATCCCCACATGCATGTTAAAAAATGACACAAAGTATAAGAAAAACTCTAAAGGAAAGTACCGAATGAAAAGAAAAGCAGCAACAAAAACTATCCTGACGCCTGAGCTAGTAAGGTCGGACACATTACCAAAGTCCTCATGGAAACCTAAAAGTAGTTTTATATATGTAGGGTGAGTATGCAGGTATACTCAGTAGGGAAACCAAATTCTCTCATACACAAGTGGAGATAAATTCTAATTGCTAATGAAAAATTGTGGTAACCAAAACACCAAGCAAGGAAAACTATCCACCCAGCCTAACCAAGGCACACTCCACAAATTACGCTTGGTTAGGTAAAAATAATATTAATAGAACATAGATATTTGGGAACCACTAACTGCTTCCCCACTGGTTATTTAGAACATCCAACGCATCAGAACTTCCCCATTTATCCCACTGCAGTCCCACTGCCACCCCCAACAACAACCATACGGGCCATCCCAACCACAAGTTCATCTAGCCAATAAACATCAGGGCCACCACAACCACCAATCCCATCTGAATACACATGTTCCATCCCAACCACACCTCATACTCACAGACACCTAGGCTACCACAACCACACATCCTGCCCATAGACACCTGGGCCTCATCCCGAAGATTGTTGGGAGACAAACCTGCCCCCACACACTTGGGCCAACCCACCACAACACAAATAGCCCAAAGAGTCTAAGGATATAAGGAATATCATTCCATCACATCCTACCCGAAGAGTATTGGGATACCTAGGAGAGGTAGGAGGAAGGATATAATAACTATCCACTCATAGGAATGTTGTAAAAAACACGCTCCCCCATGGAATAGGGGTGTTTGGCATGAAGTGATCAATATGGGTGGGGTGCGTATAAGAAAAACAAGAACTAAATTTTATACATATATGTAATCAAGAACTCATACCATCATAAGGGCCCCAGAACTAACAACCATCCCACACACAACCATTGTTGCTTCTACCCCTATATGGACAAGTACACAACATCCACACCCAGAGCACAACCCATCTCTGGAAAACAGTTAACCATTGTACTCATTCTCATTATCATGTTCAAGTGATTACATTTAAATATTTATTTAATAAAAAGAAAATAATAGGCATAAAAAAATTTCAAAATAGGAACTAAAAGAAAATATCCATGCCGGTGTTTAAGAATTCACTCCTAGTTCTCTTTTAAATGATAACTTCAAAATTGGATCCCGTGAGATCCCTCCAAGTACTGGAACCAAAACAAGCCCCAACTTACTAGGTCTTGAACATTTACCACCAACTCCACACAACATTATAATCAAAAATAAAAAACTTCTCAACTAGGGATTACATTCCACACTACGTCACCCATAAATCATTAAATAGAACAACCATTCATATCACCGGAATCTAGCATAGAATTTTTCAGATTTATCCAAAACCATTCATTATGTTCCTTATTTCTGTTTTGGTTAACTAGGGTGATCACAGAAGGGTTCTTATTTGTTAGGAATCCTTTTAGTCAGTAGGTTTACATTATTAATCAATTCCATGTTACAGTCATTCAATCATAAGATCATCCGGAAAAACAGAGCTTCATTAGTGCACAAGAAAGGACCACCAACGACCATGATTTTAAATGGTCATGAGCCTATAAAGTTCACAACATAAAACGAAGGTATAACACAAAAAAATCATCATCTTTCCCAACCTTAATTATTTAAAATTCTGTTTATTATCTTTGTTAAAGTTGGTTTCATCTACATCCCGGGGGAACATCATCATACACACCCTGCATGATGCACAATAAAGAGAGACGAAATAAGAACCACTATATGGATCAAGGATCAATGTTTTCTCATTGTGCCAAGAACATGGGATAAAACAAAGTGCAATTTTAACTCCAAGGATGAGTGGAAAGGGCTCCAACATGAGCGCACGATTCTTCTCAGGTGGAATTCTTGTGGCGCACTTAGAGAAACAAAAAGGAAGATGTAATAGAGGATCTCGACTTAAGAAGTGGCCAGATCATAAAATTAGAGAGACCATTTTTAAGTACATAAAAGTTGGATTGTGTCTTGATCATGTGGCTCGGTGGTTTCACATGATGAAATTTATTTACATTTAATAATTTCCCTCATAAATGGTGGATATAAACCACTGGACGTCTGTGAGTTAATATGTTACCTTTAAAAAAATAACGGCACATAACTAGGGACTAACTAGAAAAAACAAGAGACTGGTAAACATATCAAAAGGCGTGACACTGATAAAAGGGACACATGTTTTTTTAATTCAAGGGTTTCCTAACTCATATGAGATTTAAAATATCTTTTATGGGCCTTAAATCACTTTCAATGGGGTATTAATACACTTGTATGTTAAAAGAGACGTTACTGGAGAAAAGCTGAAATGTCTGGGAGAGGCTGGGAATGACTCGTTGATGGGTGAGTCACTGACACCCTAACACCGGTCAGTGTGTCATCGATGTCAATCAGTGCCATTGATGGTCGATCACTACCACTGATTCCCATTGGTGGCATCGACTCCCACCATTTCCATCAATGGTGATCAGTGCCACCGATGTTGATCAGTGACACCAATGGACAATGTGCCAATGATTCCCATTGGTGCCAATGATACCAATCAGTGCCACCATTTGTTTAACCTGAAATTTGGAAAACTCCTCAATGATTCAATGATGGTCCCCAGGATACCTTAAACTTTAGGATTTTGGAAAGTAATAGACCAAGAGGGTCTGGTACATTACCTTAGATACCTGTCAAACTATTCTTATTCTCAATAATTCAATAGTAAACCCAAAGAAAAGGGATGAGTCCAAACAACCACATCATAAGATACCTCTCAGGGAAAAACCACCCAAGAGTTGTTCGAATTATGGAATAAACCCTTGAAGTCTAGGAACATCTCTATCACATATATATTCTGAAAAACTAGGGAGACTCTAAGGACCCAATATCCCAAGAAACCACACAAACAAAAAAAGGTCACACTGTCTAGACACATGGATTGTGGAGCTCCTTACTCCTTGTCAAGATACTGTCTGCTTTGGGAGGCACGGACTCATCTACACGGGTTTAATCGCATCCATATTAATGAGTCTTGATTAGGGATCAGGTTCTCTCCTCCCATAGTTAGGACTTTTCACACAAAATAGAGAACATGGAAACAACTTATGATACACTAAACAAAGTCAGACATTACATCATAATCAAGTCACAAAGAAAACACAAGATCAAAAATCAGAACAACTCGGGGTAATAGGAACACATTTATGCCTCCTATTCCCAGGTACTCTCTTTGAGGCCATCATGCCTCTAAAACACATGATCCAAAGGAATGGTTTATATGTGAAGCACATTATCCTTATAATACTCGATTCTCATCATTCACTCCACGAATATCACGTCATCCTCAATATCCAAATCTCTCAAGTAGAGGAAGTGAGGGTCATCATGTAGATACCTCCCAAGATGAGATATATGAAAGATGTTGTGGATCATCTCCAACCGCGGTGGTAATGCCAGCTGATATGATACCCCACTATCTTGTCCCAACACCTCAAAGGGTCTGATGAACCTAGGAGAATTTTTACTCCCCCTGCCAAACCACTACTTCCCATGTTGAGGGAAAACCTTCAAGAATGCATTATCTCCAACCTAAAACTCCATGGGACTCCTCCTATGATCGATATATAACTTCTTCCTATCTTGATGCACCTTCATCCTCTCATGTGTATGCTAAACCTTCTCATTTGTTCTCTGAACTTCCTCTGGGCCAAGAACACCTGCCTCCATGACCTATGTTTATCATTCGGGTGAAAGAAATGGTCTTCTATAGAAGGCTTTAAATGGTGGAATTAAAATGGTACAATGATATCTTTTTTTCTAGAAAAACTCTACTACAGGAAAGCATCATAATGACGATCCTTCTAAGTCTAGAAAACATACCTGAATCATATCCTTCATTGTAGGGATGGTTCCCTCTATCTTCCAATCGTTCTAAGGATGGAAATCAGTACCAAGGCATAGATGGGTGCCCAATGCATGCTGAAATCCCATCTAGGAATATAAAGTAAACTATGTGTCCCGATCTGAGACAATGGTTCTGGGAACTCCATGAAACCACATAACTTCACCCACATACATCTGTTCTAAGGCATCCACTGCGCCAGACTCCTTAAATTTTAATAAGTGATTTGATTTTTTCAATTGATCCACCACTACCTAGATGGAATCACTCCCTCCATCATCCCTGGATATTCTTGTAACGAAATCCATCGAGTCACCATCCCATTTCCATAGGTTAATGTCTAAAGGATTCAAGAAACCTCAAAGAACATGGTGTTAATCCTTCACATGCTGACACGCTAGGAACCTGGCCACAAACTCTTCCACTGTCCGCTTTACCCTGAGCCACCAAAACTATTCCATCAGGCCTCATTACATCATAGAAACACCAAGGTGTACCACTATGGCTGGGAAATGTAACTCATAGAGAACTCCCTCTTGCATCATCTCTGGGACAAACATCTTCCTGTAGAAAATAATATGATTAAAACCATCCTCTAACCATCATTCTGTAGCATTACCCTGGTTAATGCGATCATGCATCACTTCAGTCTCTGAGTCCCCCCACTAAGGATCCTCCACCTACTGCATCATAGAGGACCACACTATCATCTAAAACAGATATACCCCACCACTTTCCACCCTTGCATCCAAGTGCAAGGTAGCCAAATCCTCCATTGTCTTCCTAGCATCTGCTGACACGCAAACCGCATCCTTCTATGACTTCCTGCTCAAGGCATCAGCCATAAAGTTACCCATTCTTGAGGTGTAGAAGATCTGAAAGTTGTAGTAATGAAGAATATTCATATACCTCTACTGCTACAAGTTTAGTTATTTCAAGGAGAAGACATACCTTAGTCTCTAGTGATCTGTGAAGACCACACAACATTCTATGGTGAGGTAATTCCACCATAACTTCAGTGCGAACACCACCGCTGTAAGCTCAAGGCCGTGGGTGGAATAGTTATGTTTGTGAGGATGTAGCTGCCTAGACCCATAAGATATCAGTCCCCAATGCCGCATCAGCAAACACCTCAAGCCTTGACCAAAAGCATCACCGAACACATCGAACATCAAGAATTCCTCTGGAAACCTCAGCATTAGGGAATTGACCATCTTCTATTTTAGAAAAGTGAATTTTTCCTGGTACTTATCACCCAATAAAAAAGCTTGGTATTTCATGGTCAAAGCTATCAATGGATCTACCAATCAGTATATTTAGGGTATGAATCTCCTATTGTAACTTTCCAAACCTAGGAAACTACAAATATAGGCCATGTTCTTGGGTGATACCCAAGAAACAACTGCTTAGACCTTCTACGTGTTCACTACTATTCCCTACTAGGACACCACATATCCATGGAAGTTCACATCTCGTGTCCCAAACAATCACTTAGACAACTTTCTGTAGAGCCAGTGGTATCAGAGGCCCTCCAAAATGGTCCATAGATGCTCGGCGTGATCCTTCTTTGATCGCAAGTACATCAGGATGTCATTGATGAATAAAACCCTGAACTGGTCCAGATAGTCACGTAAAACAGAGTTCATGAGCCCTATGAACATAGCTGGTGCATTCATAACATTAAACAACATGACCATGAACTCAATGTGACAGTACCTACATCTGAAAGAATTCATCAAGATGTCACCCTCCTTCTCCCTCCACTGATGATATCCAAACTGTAGTTCAATATTAGAGAACCAACCTTCTCCCTTCAACAAGTCAAAAATGGTTGTAGATCCTCAATAGGGGGTAATGGTTTTTGACGGTCACCTGATTCAATATTTAGTAGTCTATGAAAAGCTAGAGACTCCCATTTTTCTTCTTTGTGAACAAGACTAGATCACCCCATAGAGACACGCTTGGTTAGATAAAAACCTTCTTCATCATGTAATCAACCTGAATCCAAAACTCCCACAATTTAGAAGGCTCCATGCGACAGGGATACATTGAAATCAGACATACACTAGCTTGTAAGTCTATCTTAAACTCAATATCACATTGAGGGGGTAGAGTCACATTCTCTAAGGGGAATATGTCCAAGAAATCCCTGATAATCCTTGAAACATACACCATCTCTGAGACTGAAGATTCGACTAACAAGTCGGCTAACAAGGAAAGAAGGGGCTCCACACACCAGCTTCCCTCATGGAAACCCTACTCACCAATGAAAGATACATGATGTCCACCCATATATGAGAACATGACCCATCTCTGGAAGTAGTCGATAACAGCGTGAATGGAAAATATATAGTTAGTGTCCATGATGAAATTGTATGGATGAATTTGCAGTAGAATGATATCCCCACTGGAATGATACAGCCTCAACATCAGCCTACAACTTTGAAAAAAATCAAATAGGATGGTCTAACTTCAAACTAGAATACTCAAAAAGAGGGGCATGGAAAGTATCTCCACATCTAGACCCAAGTAGTGGGATAGACTGGGTGAAACAAAGGAGTGTGAAGATCCTAAATCAAACAAGGAACATGCAAGATTATTAAACATAGAGATCATACCTCGAACAACCTATGGCCATACTGGAATTGTTGCCTCCACAGCATGAAACTACCCATGACCAACTCCTCTTCCCCTTGACTATTGGATACCTCCATGAACACACCCTTGTTGAGGTCCTTGAGGATCACCCTAATGTCAACTTCCCCTTTGAGGAGCAGGAGCTCGCTGCCCCTGCTGCTGGAAAGGACTAGCTGGAAACTACTGCTACTAAGGTTGGTGCTGAACCTGCCCACCACCACTATACTACACTAGGATATTCTATTTATTATAAATATTTACACAGTAGTTGTTGGTAAAGAACCTCGGTCCTAGGCCCTTAGAGAAAGGGTGAGGACAGGGAGATCAGAATTGGAACTTCTGAGGCATGCCCCCCACTAACTGAAACCTAGGATGCCCTGATGCTGGAGGCATGCTATTGATGGCCTTCCCCTTAGAAGAAGTCAACTAGCTTTTATCTCATAGAACACCTCCCAGCGTGTGAATCCTCTCCACTACTTCTTCCTTCTTCTAGGCCCCCAAGTATGTCATTAGTGTAAAGGTAGTAACAACATACTAAAGAGGAGGATGAAGCGCCTCCTTTAAGTGTCATGCTTGTGAGTCCTCATCCAGGTAGAGGTCTGGAGAGAAAGGAAGGAGATCCTTGAACATGATCCACAACTCCCTTACCAACATACTCCCTTACTAGAGGGAGAGCATCTCCTAACTCTTTTCGGCCTTCATCGTGGAATAAATGAATTCTTCCCAAAACTCCTTCTCAAAGTCAGTCCACTAAACCTCAGTTTCCTTCTTCTCCTAGAGATAAAGTGTCCACCACTGGCTTTCAACCACTTACATCGAGCTCACTACTAAAGGAACCCAAAACTTAGTTGGATCCCCGATCATGATGAATGTTATCACCAGCTTCTCGAGGTATCTCTCCGTCTCCATGTCAAAGATGGTTCCCTTGTACTTTCTGAGAGTCTGCCGCTCGAAGGAATGAAGAGTTTTCTACCACTAGTCTTCCACCTCCTCTCAATCATCCCTCCACTGTTCAACCAGATAAACCTACTGGGACTCAACTTCATTCACTACTTGTGGACAACGTCCAGATTCCATAACTACAAGGTAAACAAGGAATGCCTAAGATCGACTAGTAAGGAATATACTTAGGGTCTCCTTTATTATTTATTTCGATTTTTACCATGACACACCAATTCAAGTAGGAACATAAATCATTAGAGTGCATCTACCTTTCCTTGGTTCTCTACTCTTCAATCAATGTAGCCTCACTTTTTCATTCGGTAGGCTCAGAGTTCTTGCATTGGACCACAGGGGGCCCTAAAATCCCATGTCCAACACAGTCTTCCCAGGTTTATTTCATGAATCAATATTTCCAAACACTATTTACCTACCATCCCATGCAATCCTCACTGTGCCTAACCCCAAACACCATCCTATATCTCAACCATTAGCCTCTGATACCATTCTGTCATGAACTGCTTTTTCCAAGATGAGGGAAAGGACTACAAGTTACCCTGCTCTTCTTTCTTCATGGTGGAGAAGATATAATGACCCCCAAGTCCCACCTTTAATAGGCCCTAGAGTGGATACTAGCACCAAGGGTATAAAATCTCTCAAAAATGGAAGGCATTACCCTCTTTATAGAACATGATTGGGAGATAAGATGGTATGTCCCAGTAACACCAAGGACTAAAGATAAAATTAAAGAAGAAAAACCATCCCCACATGGATGTTCAAAATAAAATAATACAAAGCAAATGGAAAACTCTAAATGAAAGTACCAAATAAAAAGAAAAGAAACAATGGAAACTATCCCAAATCCCCAGCTATTAAGGTCCAACACGGTCCCCAATGTCCTCCTGGAAACTTGAAAGTTGTTTTATATACGTAGGTTGAGTATACATGTATACTCAGTAGGGAAACAGAAAGCTCTCATGCACAAGTGGGGAGACATTCTAACGCCTTGTGAGATATTGAGGTAACCAAAACAACTAGAAAGGAAAAAATTCCACCCAGCCACACCAAGGCACACTCCCCAAATAATGTAAGTTTGGTAAAAATAATAGTAATAGCACATAAATATTTGGTTACCCCAAACCTCTTTCCCAGTGGTTATTTAGAACATCTTACACATCAAAAATCCCCAAAAGATTCCACTACAGTGCCACTACTGCCCCAACAAACTACCATATAGGCCATCCCAATTGTACATTTATCCCATCCGCAAACACCTGGGCCACCACAACCACATATCCTGCCCGCAGACAACTAGGCATTCACAACCACAATTCCTACCCATAGAGACTTGGGCCACCACAACCACACTTCCTGACCGTAGACACCTAGGCCTCATCCTGAAGACACTTTGGAAACAATCCTTCCCGCACACACCTGGACCAACCCACCACAACACAGCCTTCCTAAAGTGTCTTGGGCTATAATGAACTTCAGGCCATCACAACCTTCCCAATGAGTCTTGGGCTACCTGAGAGAGGGGGAAGAAATGAGCTAATAACCGACCACTCATAGGAATGTTGGTAAAAACACCCTCCCCCATGGAATGGGGGGTTTTTGGCATGAAGTGCTCAACATGGGTGGGGTGTGTATAAAAAATACAACTAAGTTTTATACATATAGGTAATCAAGAACTTATCCCAACCTAAGGGTCC
This sequence comes from Viscum album, assembly GCA_963277665.1. NCBI lineage: Eukaryota > Viridiplantae > Streptophyta > Magnoliopsida > Santalales > Viscaceae > Viscum > Viscum album. The sequence goes on along the minus strand of OY728140.1, from coordinate 1,814,910,610 downwards.
TAAAACCAACAACTAGTCTACACACAACCACACTTTCTCCTACCCCTACATTAACAAGTACACAATATCCACAACCGGAGCACAACCCATCTCTAGAAAACTATTCCCCATTTTTCCTGTTATTTTTATCATGTTCAAGTGATTCAATTTAAATATGCATTCACTACTAGGAAACTAATTGGAATAACCAAAAACTAGAACAACAACTAAAAGAAACCAGCCAAGCCGATGTTTAAGCATTCACTCCTGGTTCTCTTTGTAAATGATAACATCAAATGGGATCCCTCGCGATCCCTCGAAGTACTAGAACCAAAACATTCCCCAACTTACCTAGTCCAGAATATTTACTACCATCTCCACATAGTCTCATACTCATAAACTGACAACCTATCAACTAGATGTTCCATTACCCTCTACATCACTCCACAAATCATCAAACAAAACAACCATGCATATCACTAGAACTGAGCAAGGAAGTTTTTGTATTTATCCAACACAATTCATTAAGTTCCTTATTTTCATTTGGTTAACTGGGATGATCACACAAGGTTTCTTATTCAATGGGTATCCATTTAATCATCCAAGTTTACATTATTAATCCATTTCATGTTATATTCATTTGATCACAAGATCATCCAAAAAAACAGAGCTTCATTAGTGTGTAAGAGAGGACCACCAATGACCATGATTTTCAGCAGGCATGTTCCAATACAATTCACAAAATAAAATGAAGGTATAACACAAAAACATCATCATCATCCCCACCCCTTAATTATTTAAAAGTCCATTTGCTATCTTCGTTAAATTTGTAATCATCTACGTCCTATGGGAACATCATCATACCCACCCCGCATGATGCACAATAAAGGGAGATGAAGGAAGAACCTCTACACAGATCATGGAAAGAAGTTTTCTCTTTGCGCCATGAATAGGGGATGATGTGAATTACTGGAAGAACTCCAATTCTGAGTTGAAATGGCTCCAGCATGGGTGCATGATTATTCTTGGAAAAAAGTCTCGAGGTTCACTTAGATAAATGAAAAGGAAGAAGGAAGAGAAGATATCAGCATAAGAAGAGGCTAGATCATAAAACTAGGGAGAACATTTTGAAGTACATAAAATTTGGATCGTGGTTTGACCATGAGGCTTGATAGTTTCACATGTTGTAATTTATTTAGATTTAATAATTCCCCTAAGAAATTGTGTAGATAGACCAGTGGATGACTGTGAGTTGATAGGTTGCATTTAAACAGAGAAACACACGTAATAGGGGAAAACCAGAAAGGCACGTGATATTGGAAAATGTGGAAAAAGGTGTGACACTGATAAAAAGGCCGCACATTTTGGTAATTTAGGGGATTATTTAATCATAGGTTATTTAAAATATCTTTTACGGGCCTTAAATCACATTTAAATGGGTATTAAAACAATTTTATGTTAACAGATATGTTATTGGAGTGAAACTAAGTAGTCTGGTAGAGGCTGGGAATGAACCACTGATGGGTGAGTCATCGACACCCTGGAACTGATGCCGATCGGTGCCACCAATGCCTGTCAGGGCCACCAACGCCCATCAGTGCCACTATTGGTCGATCAGTGCCGTCAAGGCCCATCAGTGCCTCCATTGGCCAATCAGTGCCACCGTTTTTTTAACCCGAAATTTGAAAAAAAAACTCCTTAATGAGTCACAGATGGTCCACATGATACAAAAAACATCAATATAAGGCCACGTAATGGACCAGGTGGGCCCAAGACACTACATATTGTCCCACAAATACTGCTCTCATAGATCTAAATACATCTTATTTTTTATCGAGTGAATAGAGAAGGTCAAACTATGTGCATCATCCAATAATACCTTCTTTAACTTAGGATTTGATAGAACGCAAAGTCTTGACCTAAATCACCATAATTCCTTCTTTATTAACACTTTACTCTAAGGATATCTCTTTTATTATAGTTTCCATCTTCATATGAATTTCCACATCATCTTTTTGTGTGTCCATTAACCTTTAAAGAAGAGACGGTTGATAAATCATTTGTGAAAGGATTGATGGTGTTCATTCCTTTATGATTCCCAAGTCCATTCTCTTAAATTATAAGAAGATCGAATCCTTTTCTATTCTCATCAATGATTGAAGTATTGGTTTCTTTCTAATTAGATAATCCACCACCTTATATACTTTACCAGGATGGCAGTGGATTGAGATGTTTTAATCGTTGATGAGTTCTAAACATCTTCACTGGAACATATTAAGCTATTTATATGTGAATATATGTCACAAACCAAGCTGGGACTCCATCAGACCTAGCACCCCACCCAGCTTGTGGCATGGCCCGAAGATTATTCCTAATCTCCATGGGCTGCCAACAAGTGCTAAGGTATCAACAATGCAACCTAGGAATGATTTTACCTGGTTACATAAACATAAACAACCACTAATAAATAATAATCTAAAACTGAATAAACACAACCAAACATGGCATAGAAACTTTCATATTGAAGTTTACAACATTTAAATAAAAACCAAAAAATGGTCTAAAATAATAAAAGGATTGACAAATATCCCAAAAACCACCATAGTAGTTTCATCCTCAAGCCACCACTACAACACCTTCAAGGGAATACCACTTGAAGCCACCATCTCCAAACATTATTCCCTTACCTGTATCAAACAAAACCAATACTACTTACACCCAAAGGTGTATATAAGGTGTGATCCAAAGCCCAGTAGGATGCCACCAAACAAAATATTCCATTCTATAAACATTGTGAAATAAATAAGCATGAATTTTTTATTAAAGAAAACTAAAAACATATTTATGGAAAATGATTTTAGATGAAAACATGCTTTCTTTTTAGATAACCAACCATGGGGTACCATATGAATACGATAAGTATGATATCCCAAGAGAGAAGTATGTCGCTGGAGATCTCTATAGGCACTAGCTAAGAGTGGGACCCTAGTGACATCATATCTCAGGGAAATGTGGTATAGAGACTACAACCATCCACATCCACATGCACGAGCCATTATAGATGAGAAACATCCAAAATTCTAGTGGTCACCAATCATCATCAAAATTTAGTTTGTGTTATCATCGTCAGTCTTGCTAAGTAAATCCTAGATGAATCCAATTCTAAATCACTAGCATACTTTTCCTAGTCTTACCCCCAAATAACCCAGGATTCCCATTATTCTCAATTCTCAATTCATATATCACATAAACCACCACTTTCACTCAAAAAATCCAAACTAATATAAAATTACTTAATAAATCACTACCTTCCAAAACAAAACCACTTTAAAAAAACAAACACCAAAACTATTTTATACAAAGATTCACATCACTTTTATATCTTAATAACCATCCGTCACAATTTATAAAACATCTTCAAGAAGCACAACAAGGGTTTACACATAAAATACACCCAATTTCCTTTAGAAAACCCCTTTTATTCCACATGAATATCAAAGACTTTCAAAAAAAATTACCCCACACCCATAAATCATAGAACACACATTAACACTCAAGAAAGTGCATTGAATTTGTTAAATATTATTGAAATGTGAAGCCACCTACCTTATGTTATGAACTTATAAAAAATGGTGAAAAAATTCAACCGTATCTCAATAGAACCCTATAAAGGTAAGATCAAATATAAAAAAGCAATATCAAACCCTAAGAATAAATATTCGATCCTGAATATGTTACCCAATCGAATTGACATGTGAAATCCAAATAAGGAGGGAAAAACCTAAAATATAAGAAGAAATCAACAGAATATGAAACTTAATTGAAGTTTCTTCAAGAATCCGAGAAAAATAACCCACTAAAATGGATCCAAATAGAGAGGAGAATAAGGGGGAGGCACAAATAGGGTAGGAAATTCTAAGGGGGGAGAAAAATTGTGGTTTAGGGTTAAAAATTGGTGAGAGATAAAACATAAAAAATCCAATTTTTAATTACATGGATAGTCCGCATGTTTTTCCCTCATGGTTTTCCAACTGATGCGAAAATAGTTCACCCCTTACTATCCAAGAAAGACATGTAGCACAATTATCTCATGTAGTTTAGAAGTAATTCACTAACCTTGTGATATGACACTACTGAAAAATACCACTTGGGTACACCATTACATTGGAAAGGGCCCATGATTTGACAACCTAATTTTTAATCGTGAACCACCTACTATTTACCAATTTTTTCAATTTACCCAAAAATTCAAAGGAAACCCAAAGGGGAAAAGCTAAAACAAAAATAAATATAAAAATAACTCAAATGTAAATCATGGGTGTGATAATTATCTCCACCATGAAAACATTATGTCCCTAAAAGGTCAACCTAAATCTTTACCATATAATAAAAATGGATATTCCGCCCTAACCCACGACCTCCACTCCCAAGTCTCATGCATACAATTTCAATGATGGAAAAGAACATAGACTAATGGAATATACCTCCCTAAATTCACATTATCTTTGGAATCTACAATATGTACTGGTTATTCACACCTAGAAGAGTTAGGATCTATTTCCAACTCTTCCCAAATCATCATTTGAGATAGATTTGGGTTATAATTTTTCAATTAGGTGACATGAAACACATCATGAATTGATTCCAACTATGAAGGAAAAGCTAACATATATTCCACCGTCCCAACCTTCTCAGTGATCTTGAAAGGTCGGACATAACTCGATGGTAGATTTCCTTTCTTTCCCAAATGGTGATGACCCTAGTGGGGTACCAATTTTCAGTAACTCCCAATCACCATAAAAAACTCAAGATATCAGCATCTCTGATCAGAATAACATTATTGATGACGCTGAGTTATCAATAGCTACCACCTGATCAAATTGATTTTTTATATGCCTCTTGATCTAAGCTCTCTCCTAACAGTGATTCCTCATCAACCTCAGCCCATCACAAGGGAGACCAAATTGGGCGATCGTATATTTCCTCAAAGGTTGACATTCAAATTGAGGGCTAGTAACTATTATTATATGAGATATCAACTAATCCCAAATCTTAATCTCATGAGCCTCTGAAATCCAATAAAAATGCCTGTAGCATGTCTTCCAAAAATCACAATGTCAAATGGTGGTCCCTATCAAAAATTATTTCCAACAACTCACCATGAATCCTCACTATTTTTTAAAAATAAAATAGGCCCAACTCATCCACATTGGATGAATCTTTGATATGAATGATGTGGGATGAATTGGTCAAGATGAAAATCACTACCCAAAGGAAATTCCTCCCCTAGGTGTATGAGTCAAGATAATAATAATGTCCATGGAGACCTCACCCCACCTCTAGGTAGGAATAGGTAGTTATTGAAGAAAACCTGAGGGAATTTGGTGCTCTTCTTTTACATACTGATACATATAAAACATTAACACAAATTCAGCTATATCCCTCCTCTTACCTATCCACCAAATCTTCCAACACACATCCAAATACATTTTGGTATCACTTGAATTAACAACCCACTATGAATAGTGTATATCCTGCATCACAACCTTTCTCAATGATAATGACAACACAAAATGGACCTTGAAACATAATATTCTTTTTGGAGACAAATCTCATCACTTGGGTTCTTATATTAAGTCAACTCTATAAGAGGATTCATCTAGAAACATGCCAAGAATACACCCCTACTAATCTCATTGGTCTCTAAGTGCATATGAGTAAAGAACCCCATCAACATCCTCTTATCACTAGAATCTTTTAATTCATGCACTGCCACTTTTTTACATAATGCATCCAGCATGACTTTAGATTTTCGATGGGTATAGACAATATCAAAATCGAACCCCTATAGGTAGTCCACCCAATGATACCACCAAAGTTGAAATATTTTTTGGAGAAAATATAGGCCAATATCTTATGATCTGATTACAACACAAATTTTCCCCCAAAGAGATAATGGAACTATGTCTTCAAATCATGCATCACCACTACTAACTAAAAGTCATGGGTTGGATAGCTCTTCTCATGTGGTCAGAGTTTGTGAGATCCATACGCCACCATATTGTCATCCTGCATAGGCACACACCCAAGACCCATACATAAGGCATAAAAATAAAAAACATATACCTTTCCCAATTATGGAAATACCAACACAAAATCGGTAGTCAACCACCGATTTATCTCCTCGAAAGATTCCGTAAATTCTAGGCTCCATTAAAACATAACCCCTTTATAGGTAAGAGTGGTCATGGGTGAAGACAGCCAAGAGAAATCCTGGATGAACCGACTATAAAAATCATCAAGGATTTGAAATATTCTGACCTCGAATACATTATTCAATTTATCCCAGGAAATTACTTCACTGATCTTATCAGGGTCCACCAAAACCCCTTGTTCCCAAATAACATGGCCCCAAAACATTACCCCATTAATCCAGAAGAAGAACTTTGAAAACTTTCCATAAAGGCAGTGATCCTAAAGGTTTCCCAATACATTCTAAAAATGACTGTCATGATCCTAATCAGATTTGTAATAAACCATAATGGTTTCCATGAACACCACAATAAAAGAATCCAGTTGCTAATGGAATAGTATATTCCTAATCACTATGAAGACTATTGGAGAATTTTTCAATCTGAAATGCATGAACAAATACTCAAAATGGTCATACCTACCTCAGAAGAAATTTTTTGGAACATTCTCCTCTTTCACCATATGTTGGGGGTAACCAAAATTTAAATCTATCTTAGAAAACCACCTTTCCTCTTTTAGCTAATCAAAAAAATCATCAATTCTGGGAAATGGATGATCGTTCTTCATGTTTACCTTGTTCCGCTTCTGGTAATCTATACATAGCTGGAGATATTTGTTTTCCTTCTTTGAAATAATGACTGGGGTGAACCAAGGATAGATTCTTGGATGAATGAATCCCTTGTATTCCAAATCATCTAGCTATAACTTTAATTCCATCATTTTTGTGGGGCCATATGGTACGAGGGAAGAGATATCGGTTGTGTTCCCATATCCAAGTCTATAGAAATCTCTACATGATTCTATAGAGGAAAGCATGAAAATTCATCAAGAAATAACTCTAGGAACTCATCCACCATAAGAGGTAATCAACCATCATCCTCGAACATGAGGGATGATAACAGAAAAACAAAACCGCCCAACTCTAGAACTAAAATTCCATCACAACCTGATTGAGGATCTCATTCTACATGAAAAACTGGGTACTTTCATTAGGTTACATGAAACTCAATTAACACTGACAACAATCGATGTGTTTCTGAAAATGAACCATCTAATACATACTTAGGATTACGTCAAAGAGGTCCATATCAAAGATTAGGTAATCCCATTCTAGCTTGACTTTCGATACAAAGAGTGCACAAGATGGGCATATAAAATCCTACTCTCACTTCTTACCATGAGGCATTACCAACTCCATTGCATATGGAAAAAGATAACTTTATAGTTTCAACCAATCAACAAGAAGAGAAGAAATAATGAAAATATAAGAACCAGTATAAAACAATATAACAACTATAAACGATTCAATCAAAATGGTACCTTAAACTGTTGAAGGCCCTGTATCTGAACCTTCTTGTGCCTGACCCATGACATAATGATGCTTCACGTTAGCCTGATCCTGGGAAAGAATGCTCTTATAAGGATCTTCCGTAAATTTTCTCTACCCAGAATATGATCCAGCCTTGTGACCATGACTACCAAACCAAGATCGTCCTATCAAAAACTGCTCTGATGAGGATGAAATCCACCTAGAATCCACATACCCTGCTCCACTATGATAACAATGTGTTTCTCTATAGAATCACTGTAAGTGACCCATCACCACACATTGAATATAATATTTGAAAGAGATGTGCATGTGGTTCATATGTGACCTACCTTCCCACATTGGTGTCACACAACAGACCCTGCATCATATTCCACAGATGAAGAATGTCAGGAAGGATGGCCAAAACACCCACCTCCCTTTTTATTCTACTAACCATGTTTCCTCTTTTTCACAGATGATCTACCATGACCCATAATTAAAACTGATCTAGGGAACCCATACATTTATTTTTTATCGATCTCAACAATGCAAGAACAATCAACCACCATAGTGTAGGTCTTCATCTTGAATAAAAACACATGAGAATAAATCTTTGGTTGTAGACCTCTCTAGAACCTCAGAGCTTTCATGAGCTCATTCAAAATGATATTAGGTGTGTACCAGATCAGTTCCATGAAATTATTGGCATATTCCATCAATGTCTTATATCCTTAGGCCATATCCATAAAGTCCAAGGATTTGGCATAAGGCATGACCCTAGGAAAATACTTCTCATTTAAAATGATCTTTAAATCTGTCCAACTCATCAATTCAGTCTTCCCAGTTTAAACCACAGACTCCACCACTTATGACTGAGGGCCTCTAGAATGATTGAATCACATTTTACTCGAACAAATTTTGGAGTTTCGAGGAACCCAAACATCTAACCAGTCATATCAATCCACTCATATGCTTCCTAAGGTTCAACATTTCCTTGGAAACAACAAAGATTATTCCTAAGAAAATAATGAGCTTTTCCCTTTATGGTACCTAGTTCAGCTTCTCTAACCGGGGAAGGACAAGAAACCACTCCCTATCCCCATGCCTGAATAACCCGAACCATAAATTACACTAGTCTCTAATCAATTGGTGAGGAATAAATCTCTACAAAACCTTCTTGCATCTTCATAGGATGTCTCTAGGAAGACATTTTTCTACATCAACTGGAAATCATAAGAAAAATCACCAATACGACCATTATGAAAATTTTAATCAACGACAAAAAATACCAACATTCCATAAATCAAAAAAAAATGAAACTCATTACAATATCATAACAACTAAACCACTTCTTCTCCACCCACTATTTGTACATATTCTTCATCCTATATATATCACCTAGATGATAATTCAAACATAAGTCCCAACATCCCATGGTTATTCAATATCTGACACAAAGTTTGTTGTTTAAGAACCCTATTTACAACCATAACCTCAATCCATGACAATCATAGTACCATTATATCAAGAAACATCCTGAAACATCTTGGCCCAAAAGATAGATACCCCATTTGATACCATTTTTTAAGGAACCATGATTGGACGCCATATGACCTAGCGCCCGACCCGACCCACTACATTTCTTGAAGACAATTCGCAATCTTCACTGGATGAAAACAAGTACTTGGGTATCAAAAATTTAGCATGGGAAAGACTTCACCAGGATATATATACTTAAACAAAAAACAATAAATAATTATAAATATATAAATAAAATAAACCAAACATGGCATCACAACATTCACATATAAGTTTACAACTTTTAAATAAAAACCTTACAAGGTATACAATAATAAAAGGGAATGAAAACTATCCCAACAAACACCATATGACATGAGGAGTGTCTTTCTATGGACACCACCATGAACCCTACAAGGGAATACCACTAGAGTCTTGAGCCACTATCTCCAAACATCTTCCCCTTACCTATATCAAACAAAATAAATTCTACTTACACACAAAAAGTGTAAGTATATTGTGAGACCAATCCCAAAAGGATTCTACCCAACAAAATATTCCATGCTATAAATATTGTGAGATATATAATATTTAAAGTTTCATTAAAGATAAAATAGAAATATATTTATGGAAAATATTTTTAGAAAAAACCTGGTCTCTTTTGAAATAACCATCCAAGGTGTACAATTTTCTGATGGTAAGTATGATATCCTAAGAGATCACTAAGTCAAGATGTATCATTATAGGTAGTGGATAAGTGTGGGGCCCTAAAGACATCATATATCAAGGTAAAGTTGTCCAGAAACCACAACCATCCACTTCCTTATGCATGAGACACTAGATAGGAGAAACATCCAAAATTATAGTGATTCCCAATCATCTTAAATATGTTGTTAGTGTTTTCATCGTCAGTCCGACTATGTGAATATAGGGAAAATTCAATTATAGATCACTAGAATACTAGTCCTATTATACCGACCTAGTCACCTAGATTCCCATTGTGCTCAATTCACAATTCACATTTCACATAAACCACCACTTTCACTCACACATTCCAACAAAATATAAACATGCTTAATAAATCACAACCTTCACAACAAAAACCTCTTTTAAAACCAAACAAAAATAAAAATTATTATATACCATGTTTTTTATCACTTGAATAATTTAATAACCATCTTTCACAATTTATACAACATCTTCAAGAAGCACAATAAGGGTTTGCACATGAAATACACCAAATTTCCTTTATAAAAACCCCTTTTTATGCCACATGCATTTCAAATCCATTCAAAAAAACCTTTCTCCCCACAACCATAAATCATTAAACACACAAGAATACTCAATTAAAAAATTTTAATTCATAAAATAATGTTTATGGATAGAACTAACTATCATAATTGAATAACATCAACAAAATGGTGAAAAAACCTCAACAACACCTCAATCAAACCCTATAAAGGTAGGTTAGAACATAAAACATCATGATGTAACCCTATGAATCAATATTGGACCTTAAATATGTCACCCAACCCATAGGACATGTGAAACCCAAATAAACTGTGAAGAAACCCAAAAATAGAGGAATAAACCAAGAGAAGATGACAGTTACTTGAAGTTTCCTAATGAATCTGAGCCAAATCACCCACAAAAATGTAGCCCAAGGGAGAAGAGAAGAAGGGGGAGGGACGCCTAGGGTATTAAATAATGATGGGAAATAAAAATGAGTGATTAGGGTTAATATTATATGAGATAAAAACCCTAAAAACCCAATTTTTAATGACATGGATAGTTCACATGATTTTTCTGCATGGTTTGCAAAGGTGTGCGAAAAACGTGCTCCCCTTACTGTCCAAGAAGGACATGCCACATGGTTAGCCTGTGTGGTTTATAATCTGTGCACTAACCATGTCATATGACTTTACCCAAAAAATACCTCTTATCTATATAGTTTCCTGGGAAAGGGCGCACAGTTCGACAAACCATGCACTAACCGTGCGCCACCTGCTGTTTACCCAAATTTACTCATTTTCCCAAAAAACTCATTGGAAACCTAAAAGGGAAAATATATTACAAAAATAATTATAAACATACATCTGAATGAAATAACAGATTTGATAATATATATTTGAGTCTCTTATGATCACTATATATATCTTGTAATTCTCCTGATAGAGATGATTCTGCCAAAATTTCAATGCAAAGATCACAACTACCAACTCCAAATCATGTGTGGGATAGTTTCGATAATTAATTTTAAGATACCTTGATGCATAATATATGAAATTTTCATTTTTCATAAACAAAAATCCCAATATCTTTTTGAAATCAACACAAAAAATTATGAAAAGTTCCCCACTTGTGGGTAGTGTGAGCACAAGGGTAGCCATAAGACTCATTTTAGAATCCATGAAGCTTTATTCACATTCATCATTATAATAAAACATGACTCCCTTATGTGTTAACTTGGTAAGAGGGTTTTACAATTGTATTAAATTTCTCACAAATTGGAGATAATATTTGGTTAACCCAGGGAAGAAAAAGATATCTATCAGAGATGATATCCTCGACCATCCTTTAATTGATTTTGTCTTTTAAGGATAAACATATATCCCATTTTTTGTGATTATATTCTCTAAGAATGAGACATACTTAAACCATTACTCATATTTTCTACAATTTTTATACAGCTTATCCTTTCATATGGTCTTTAGCATAGTTCGAAATACTCTATTCATTAAGTTCATGAAGATTACTGTAGAATTAGTGAGTCTGAATGACATTACTATGAATTTGTAGTGACCAAACCTTTTACAAAATGTAGTCTTGGGGATATCCTTCTTCTTCAACCTGACTTGGTAATATCCCAATCAAAGATCCACCTTGGAGAATTATTATTATCCACATAGCTAATCGAGAAATTCATAAATATATTCAAATGGATAGTTTTTCTTTATTGTGATCTTTTTGATCTCATCATAATCAATGCAAAGGCACATTGACCCATCCTTTTTGGCGAAGATGACCGGTTCACCCCATGGTGAAGCACTTTGGCGTATAAAACCTTTATCCATATTCTTGTATTTTTGTTTCATTATCTCCTTTAGTTCTAAAACATCCATCCTCTATAGAGTCTTATATATTGGAAATTCCCCATTTATAAGTTCAATTGAAAATTCAACCTCTCATCTTGGTGGAAGACTATGAAATTCCTCAAGAAATACATCAACGAACTCCCTCACAATAGGCATGTCTTAGAGGGTGATCCTTTTCATAGAATCAATCATTTTTTATAGATACACTTTCTCATTTTTAAATAACTTTCATTCTTGTGATGATTGTGCTAAATAAGATTCATCCTCCTCCTTGCACTTGTATTGAATCATGGGTTAATTCTTCACACAGAGAGTGACTTTCCTCTCATAGCAATTTATCTTGGATCTATGTAGGGAAATCCAATCCATGCCTATAATTACATAAAATTCCACAAAAGGTAGTATAAGAAGGTTTTTTGGGTAATTTTAGCTCACAAATTATGATAGGGGAGGATTTATATACCTGGGATGCAATAATGGCCCCATTTTACTTTTTCACTGGTGTCTCTACTACCATGAATTTTGGTGGTGTTTGGATAGTCTTAAAAAAATTTCATGATATAAAGGAATGAATAGAATTATGGAATATAACCATACCCTTCACTTTTTTATTCTAGTTATACTCATTTATATCAACCAAAATAGACTCAGGGATGATTATTTTAAACTATTAATTACATAAAGGGGAATCTATTAACATAAATGGGATAACATATAAATTACATTTATTTCCATAACTTATAAATATCTATGAATCAATATATAACTACCCATAATTTTCATACATTTAGATTACTTCAAAGTTGAAGAATAGTCATTTTAAAATATAAAAAATCAATGATAGGACCGTATAGGTATAGCGTCCTTAGAAACTGGGAATAAAAACAACTGGTTCTTAAGACATCTTTATTATCTCCCATTTAGTTCATCATAACTAGACTCCATTTTAACATATATTTCTTAATAAAGTTTATCATGACATAGGGAAAAGATAAATATGAAAGGTTGGTATCAGATATTCAGTAAGGGTAAATAAAATAGATATCAATCATATCATAGGAAATAATAAATAAGAACATAACATTTGAAAATCATATCCTACATATGAAAGATCGTGATACCATGTAATGTGATAAATCATGAAAGTTCATAATAATAGAAGAACATAATCCCATAAGTTATAACATAAGAAATAATGTTTTATGGCATTACCATAAGAAGAGAAAATTATTTTATACTAGTAAAGGCTCATTTCCAAGACCATCATAGCGAACAATGTCCATTACTGAACTGAGTTCACACCTCGTTCCATCCCTGTATTACTAAACCAAGATCATTTCCCATTCCATCCATGTATATATCATGAGATATAAATCTTTACCCAATGAATTGGATGAATATATAGGTCCCACCCGTCTCATAATGAAATAATTATTACATGTTCCATAATAAAATAAATGATTCATCATATCCCAAGGAATAAAATGGGTTTCTTTAAACATCATTCCACCATTACATAATGCTTGTAAAAAAATGGATTTTATAAATAGAATTACATTAAAACAAAATAAAATCATATTAATAATAAGGATATTATACTTGAAAAATAACCCTTTTAAATAATTCCATCTAAGATGGAAAATAATTTTGATAAAACAATTGAAATTAATTCTTGAGGAGAATAAACTTTTTTCTTAAAAATGTTTTCTTTTCTCAAAATTCCATGAAATTTTAAAAGAAATGAATTTATTTTATAAAAAAATTGAAATCCTATAGAATAATATTAATGTAAATAAGGAGTTATGAAAACTAAAAAAAATTCATTCATGGTGTGTAAGTTAAAAAAAATATTCTCCTTGTACTTTTTCCAAAAAAGTCAAAAAGTACCTCGTATCGAATAATAAAAAAAATTCCTTTCATACCATTTTTGAAATCACCAACAGGTAAAAATGACATTAAAAAATTTATATAAGAATAAAAATAATATAACATATTTAGGAAACATGGAATTTTATGATAAATATACCATAGTAAATACTTATTTATAAACAATCTTTGATAAAAATGAGATTTCGAAATTATCCCTTACCTTAAGTCCAATTTCCTGTGTACGTATTGAAACTTCTTATATAATGATTTAAATAATTTCATTACCTTGTTTTGTAATCATATTAATTTTTTATATCATATATGTTCATATTATCATCTGTTTGTTAATAACATTTCATTCTTAGCTGTTATTCAGGTATCAACTCCTTCATTTTCTTATGCATGCTTTGTCGAATATGTATCTGTTCGCCTTCACATGTCATTTTTATATTATTAAAAAATGATATTAACATTTGATATATCATATTTATTCATTATATACATTTATATGATCATTATATAAAAAATATCATGTAGATTGAATCGCCTCACTCGTGGAGGCGGTATGTCGTACGCACGCACGAGCAACGATATCATTCTGAAAATTGTCGAATGGTATTGAAGTGGATGATGTATAATATTTCAGAATAAATATCATGTTATAAAAATAATATATAGTTATTATTTCCATTGTTATACCAATCCAAGTAATGTTGTGGTGAAAAACAGATTACACCACAATGTAGAGACGATGTGTCTTACATAGGCACACATAGTGATTTCATTTTTTGTAAGATGGATAGAAAGTGGAATATTATTGATCCATAATAATAATAACATCTCAATATATAAGTGATACTGGAGATACTATTTTAAAACAAAACAACTCATGAAATGGAAGTAGAAGAATAAATAAGTTTGAAATAACCGGTAGAGGAGATTACCTCTTCTTCTACATGCTTACTCTAAATCTATTATTGGAGCACTATATTTTGTCTTTGAAGAACACCAGAACCTATAGAAGGTGACTAAGTAAGTTAATAATGTAAAATGGAAGGGTATGACTGATATTTTAGGCTCAAAGTGGAGTGAAGAGAGGAGGGGAGAGGTTCCCTTTTATAATTGAGGTGAGGGGTACTTTTGGGATATCCAAAAATATTAATTTATAATATAATAAAAACCCATAAAAACATAATAAATGTCCCAATCTCAAATATGAGATGATATATGGTTGTAAAATAATCATACAATAATTTTTTGATAGGTTTTTCTATAAAATTAAACCTTATCATTTTAATTAACACATAGTTATTCTATTTAGTTTTTAACTAGTGTGACAAATATTTCAACATTAAAAGGATGAAATATTTACTTATTTGATGTAAATTATAACATAAATAAATGAATTATAAAATTTTATACCATATAATAATTATTTATTTTTAAAAAAAGTTTTATGATTTTTAAATAATTTAATAAAACATTATTTTGATAAACAATCAACAATGTAAATTTTGACACTATTCAATTCATTGATTTTTGAAAATATTAAGATATAATGATAACATCAAACCATATATTTTATTATATTCCTAATATATTATGGTAATATATAACATTAATCATACATATTAATTATACGAAATTGTATTTATTTTCATATTTTTAATAACATTTATTTGTTACCTCTATTAATAAAACAATTACTACATATATTTTGTGTAATTATTTAATATGCTTATTTTTTAAATAAAAATTAAAAATAAAATACAATGATTAAAATAAATATACTATATTTCTGAAGAATATTTTTAATCTAATTTATCTTATAGAAAACCTAGCATTTAAAATGTTATACTTATAAAATTATGAATGTGACAACATTAACATTACTTTAAATAAAATATTTTAAGTGTCACAATATCTTTTAGAAGACTCCACATGGTCACTAACTAGACAATTGGATGGTTATGGTCAATATATACTTGACCAATAATATTTGGTCATGTTTTTAGTTTTTTTATGGTTATGAGTATTTTAATAAAAATCATTTTATTGATTTCTCATCAATTAATTAATTTTTACATCATCTAATTTGAAGTCTTTAAGGTAGTTATTTACTTCTTAAAGATTTAAAATAAATTACCATGTTAATGAAAAGAATTTTATCCTCTAAATTAGTATTTATAATAGAATTTAACTTTTGTGTATCCTTATATAAAAATGATTTGGTTATTAAACTTTGAGTGAGACATATTTAACTTTTATTTAAATAAAATATATTTAATGGCATAATCTCATCCAAGTGGCTTCCAAATGACACCATTTAGACCCAACGATGATTTAGGTTGAAGAAAAATCAGTCAATTATAGTATTAAATGTTTCAGTATAATTTTATAATAGTATTGTTACCCTTAATTACCTGATTTACCCTTTTACTGTATTAATAAAAATTACCGAAGTTACTATTCATAATAACAAAAAATAAAATAAACCCATTTAAATAATTTGGGCCTAGTGGTTCCAAATATGGATTCCATTTTTAAAAATTAAAGACAAAGAAGATACATTAATTAATTTAAAATTATTCTTGTTGTTGGAAATTGAGAATGAGTTTTAAAAGGTCAAACATTTCAAAAGATTGAAATGATTTTACATATGAATTTTATGTAAAATTAATGATAATTATATAAATTATATTGAATGATAATAATATATTCTATTTATACTTTAAAAACATTCAATACTATAATTTTACCAAATAAATTATTTCTATGAAAAAAGTTTTTTCGAATTAAAATTCATTGTATTTTTACTATTCATTAAAATTTGAAAGTTATCAGAAAAATATAAAAAATTCCTCCAAAGTAAATATTTATATCACCCTTCAAAAGAAAATATTTATTTTTTTATATAAAATTTATTAATGTGTTAAAAAATGAATTTAAAATGGATTCTTCATTAAATTGTAGAAAATTACCCTATTAAAAATTGTAGGTTTTTATACATCAAATAGTGTCTATTGAAATCCTATGACAATATTATTTATGGGATTAATTTCAAAAATATTTTTTTAAGAATATAACATATAGATTATTTTAATTTAATTTTCTAATAGTAATTCTCTCAATTTATTAATAAAATAATACAGATATATAATTGATTTATATTTTTTATAAGTAGTTGGATGTGAATGACTTCACCATAGATTTTCATAAGTTATTTATATTTATTACTAACAACCTAACAACTAGGTTGTAATGGTAAATTTATAAAATGGGTGTCTTGTGGTTTTCTTAAACTCACAAACGTGTGAAATGAGTGTTTTTGAATAATTAAACTTATTTAAATAAAATATTTCATAAAAACATCTAGGGGTTACATTCTACCCCCCTTAAATTGAATTCCTCCAAAAAAACTGGTTACCTGGATAAAAAAATAGATTAGGATATATCTACCTCATAATATCCTATAGTTCCCATGTAGCTTCCTCAAATTGATAGTTCCTGCCAAAAACATAAACCAAGCGATTGGTCTTGTTTTGCAGAATTTTTTCACTACGATATAGAATCACTATTGGTTGTTCATCATAAGAAAGATCTTTCTCTACCAGTATGACTTATGATTTTAGTACATGTGAAGGATCATGTATTTACTTTCTTAGGAGATATACATAGAACACATCATGAACTTGAGATAGATTCAGTGGAAGCACCAATCAGTAAGCTACATTCCCAACATGATCTTTAATTTCAAAAGGATGGATATACCTAGGTCTCAACTTTTCCTTCTTTAAAAATATATTTACTATCATCCAGGGAGATATTCATAGAAGCACCTTGTCACCCACATCAAACTCAAGATCATTTCTTTGGTAGTTAGCATAATATTTTTTTGACTCCAAGCTTATCGTAAGTGTTGTTAAATAGATCTAACATTTTATACCATTTCATTCACAAGATCAGGTCCTAATAGCTTTATTTCCCCAACTTAATTCAAGAAAGTTGGAGTTTATATTTTCTTTGTATATAGGGATTCATATGGCGTCATTTGAATACTGGTGTAAAATATATTGTTGTTAGAAAATTTCACCAAGTGTAGGTTTTGATCCCAAAAAACATTGTAATCTATAGAGAAATATCTCTAAATGTATTTTAGAGTTTGAATTTTCATCTTAGAATTAATATATATCTGAGGATGATAAGGAGTGGTAAAACTAACTCTATATATAGAGCCTACTAAAGACTTCACCAGAACATTGAGGTAAACCTCATATACCAACCAGATATAATTGAAAGTTGTACTACATAAAATTTTACCACTTCATTTACATATATCCTAGAAAGATGATTAGGTGATAAATACTCTCTAATAGAAATGAAATGTGCCTAATTTTTAAGGACATCAACTATAATACATATAGCATTACATCTTTTATATGTTTTTGGAAGTCCAATAATAAATTCTATATTGATGTTTTCCGATTTCTATTCTCGTATTGGTAATGGTTGTAATATCCCCTTAGACTTGTTTCACTTAGCCTTAAATCACTAACAAACTAATAATCAATACATATATTTAGCCACATATATTTTCATTCCATCCCACATGAAATACTCTTTTAGGTCCAGATAAATATTTGTGATTCTATTATGAATCACATATGATGAACTATGAGGCTCATCCAATAGATATTTCTTTAATTCTGGTATGGAAGGAATACAAACCTGGATCTTGAACCTTATTATTCCTTCCCAATCATGTTTGAATTAAGTAACATTTCCCACCATCTTTTGAAGCGTTACATCATATTTTTGTGCCGCTTTAATATTCATTTTTATAGTTGGTTGAAAATTCAATTGATAAAGATAATATTTCTCACCTTCCTTTAAAATTTTAATATCCTTCCTTTGGAAATCCATAAATATTATTTATTTTGTGATCCTCATCATGGATATGATAGAATGTTTCTTTTGACCGAAAGCATCTTCCACCTTGTTCACTTTCCCAAGGTGGTAATGTATTGAGTAGTTGTGATCCTTAATCAAATTCAACCATCTTATTTGATACATATTCATCTCATTTTTTGTGGAGAAATACTTTTAACTTCTATGATTAGTAAAAATATCACACCATTCACCATAAAGATAATTATTCTATATGTTTAATTAAAATATTACTAGAGCTAACTCAAAATCTTGAGTGAAGTAATTTTGATCATGGATTTTCAATTGTTTCATGGAATAAACTATCACCATATCAATTTTTAGGAGAACAAATCCTAGCCCCTTTTTGGATTCATATCTATAGATCACAAACCTATCACTACCAAAAATCTGGGCAAGGACAGCACCATCCTTTATTAGCCCTAACGAAAAAGCACTGATTGGGGGGGTACTTTTATTCGAGCTAAAAAAAGCACTGATAAAGGGTACCTTTATCAGCGCTAAAAAAAGTGTTGATAAACGTACCCCTTTATCAGCACTTTTATTTAGCGCTGATAAAGGTACCTCCTTTAACAATTCTTTTTTTAGTGTTGTTAAAGGGTACCCCTTTATCAGCCCTTTTTTAGTAGCACTGATAAAGGGGGGTCTTTATCAGCGCTTTTTTTAAAAGCATTGATAAAGGGTCTACTTCCAAAAAAAATTAATTAAAAAAATATATTAATATTTAAATACATAGATATAGTTATATTGATATAAATATTATATATATTTTTTAAATATAATTTTAAATATATTTTAGATAAGTATAAATATACAGTTACACTTAATATATAACATATTTAGTGAAAATGGCTTATAAAAAAATTAAAAAAATATTTTTAATTAATTATTTGCTAATTATTATGAAGTAATAGTCATTTAATAACAATTTGAAGACAAGAAAAATTAAAAAATTAAAAAAGATCCCAAAAATGTTGAAAACGCAACTCAAACATCAAACAACCATAAATTTTCATCCGGGTGTCCATTTCAGCTCTACAGCAAATCAAATTGAAGCATGCGACGAGATCTAGGCGCTTGTGAACAAATAAAAGTTTCCTTCACATTTTTTGAGTCCAAAAAAGGCCCAAAAGGCCTCCAAAACTGAGGTTTTAGTCGGGATACCCCAATTTTTTAACATTTTGTGGATTTTCTGCCTCATTTAAGGGGGTATTATTGGATTTTTTTTGGTGGGGACTGAATTTATCCCAAGGTATTACATTCATATTGATATTATTTCTTTGAAATTTTATCGTATTTTATAATGCAGTGCTATTTATAATCAAATATATAACAATATATACATATTTTTTATATACTCACATAACAATTTAATTATAAATATAAATAATAAAATATATTTACAAATAAAATATATTAGCTTTATCTAAATAATAACTAATATCCATTTTATTTAAAATAAAAATATATGAATATTTATTTACCTATATATTAATCTAACTATATATATATTAATATAACTATATATATATATTCATATAACTATAAATATATATATTAATATCACTATATACATATATATTAATATAACTATATATATATATATTAATATAACTATATATTTATATTAATATAAATATATATTACTATAAGAATAAATATAACTATATATATATATATAAATAGAGATATCATGAAATGGAAAACAAATCAAAATAGAGGAGTGGTAAGGGCTTAGGCACGTAGGGGGGAGGTCTCGAGTTCAAAACCTGGTGGAGGTAGGGGCGCGTGCATGGGGGTGGAGTTGGGGGGCTAGCACTGATAAAGGGTGTAGTGTAAAGACCTAGAAATTTCAAGAAATATTTTTTCTTAATTTATTTGGAATTTTACGATTTTGTAGCTTCTGAAGACACTTGATTCTGAGGCCCAGTGTGCCCAAAATCAATTTCTGAAGATTAGCTCGGGTACGTTTAGTAAACGAACGAGCGGGTTTTTCTATCTTTTGAACCGGTGCTCGGAATTGAAATCTGAGGGAACTGATGAACTCGTAACGCCGGTAATTTTTAAGGGGACCTTTACCATAGTTGTGTTTGCATGGGAGGAGATTTTAATTATTGGGGTTTAATTAGGAAGTAAATAAAATTGTTGGAACAATTTTATTTTATATCTAAGGAGGTTAATACATCCCATGGGAAGTTGTTGGTGGGGCCCACAAGCATCCAACTCCCCATGGGACGGGCCGTGCCCCTCAGGCCGGACCGCGTGTTTCATCGGGCCGGTCCAACCCCCTATCAGGTCGGACCCGCCAACTCTGGGTGACCCGACCCGTCAGCCTACCGGGCTTAACGGGCCGGGCCCGTTTTCACTTAAACGTGAATAACTTGAAGACCGCACGTCCGATCGACGTATTGTCTGTGGAACTAGGAACCTCACAATGAGGCAGTCCTTTTTCAATACTCTAAATGAGTTTTGGACAACTTTGGAAAAACGGCTTGGTTGGTTCGAAACCAAAATCCAACTGGGCCCTAGGAGCGGAAACACTTATAACTTAAGGATCAGACGTCTGATTGATGTGTCGTCGACTATGTTGGATTCCTATAGATGAGATGGTTCTTTTGGGATACTTCAATTGAGGTTTGGAAGCAGTTGGAGTATGGATTAGTTGGATTGTACCTGAAATCCAACTTGGCCCCCAGAACGAAAATGCTAATAACTCACAGACCGACCGTCCGATTGACGCACCGTCTATTGTGTTGAGACCCCTATGATGAGGTAGTCCTTTGAGATACTTCCATGTGAGATTACATGACACTTGGATGGATCGAGCAGTAGCTCATGGAGTGGACCCTCCCAGAGACGAGCGTATGGAGCATAGTGACCATGTAGTTGGCTAAGACCTGATGACTGCTTGTCTGATTCGTATTGGAGTGACTTGACTAGCCCAGTGGGGAGCACAACTATGTTAGGGTGGCAGAACCATGGCGGAGGAGTGCTAATATGTTGGGGTGGCAGGCCTGCGATACTCGACAGGAGGAGTACCTCTGTAGGCTAGTAGGGGGAGCGCTACTGTGTTAGGGCGGCTGACCCATGGCGGGGAGCACTACTGTGTTGGGGTGGCAGACCCACAGTACTCTACAGAAGAGGAGTACATCAGTAGTCTAAGGTTAGTGAGTGGAACATAAGATTCATGACAGGACTACTGTGCTCGACAGAGGAGGAGTTCTCTTGCAGCTGTGTTTTCGTCATCGTGAATAAAAATCCTGGTTTGAGCTGAGTCAATGACCTTTGTGTTTTCCTCATGATTGAGATAGGTTACTTGATAACTTAGGTATATGTATGGACATATACCTAATTAAAGGTTATCTGTTGAGATATTTCTTTGTGGTTTATCCTTGTTGGATTTAGTGGTACCTTGAGGGTCTCAAGGTCCCTAATGAGTATCGTTATACTCACCCCTTCACGGGATATGCCCGAACATTGTTGTGTTGGATGCAGATGACAGATAGCGTTGACAGAGGCTGAGTGTACGAGGACTATACGACACCTGGAGGAGGACCTCATGATGAGTCGGTACCCGGAAGTGGACCTCACGACGAGTCGGTACCTAAAGGAGGTTGACGGACGAGGGTGTTGAGAAGGCTATCTGTACCTACCCTTCAGGTAGGATCCGTGGTGGACGATCCAGGAGGTGCTTGTCACCTTCCAGTTGTTTTGTCTTTTACCTTGTACTTACAGTTGGGCTTGTATTTCCGGCCCCTTACATTCAGCACTACTTTTGTTGATACACCTTTGGTGCTAGTCGCCAGCCGTCGGCCTATGAAAGGCGGGCTTGGGGTAGTCACGATACGGGCCCCGAGGGACGGGTCATGACAAATTGTTATCAGAGGAGTTGGTTCTACTGCAGAACTTAGGACTCTGATATTTTCTTTCTGTGAAGCAATAGTGTTAAGGGTACTAAGTGTGGTTTTCAGTTCAGGGAGTCCTGTGCTAATGTGGGCGGTCGACGTATCCATACACCAAGACCCTGACTCTTGATTTCCGACTCAGTGCACGAAAACACTGATTGTGTGTGTGTTTTCAAAAGTTTTCTTTTGAATAAGCTCAAACCAGGTCAGCTCACGAGGTATATTCTTTTGACTGTGTCACATCTGTTTCTTTTAAGATGTCTTCACCCAGTCAGTCACTGTGGGTACTGAGTGGAGAGTGCGATGATAGCCCACCGAGCAGTGAGACCTCAGTACAGGGCCCTCTCCCAATTGGAACACCAGTAGAGAGTGCATGCCGCTTGAGCGTGTTTCACGAGTTCCAGTGACAGAGGCCTCCAAGGTTTCGAGGTGAGTTGGATTTTCAGATGGCTGGGCACTGGCTGAAGTTTGTAGCACGATCTTTCCACACAGGTGGGACACTCGCTGACTTGATGGTGTATTTAGCTGTTATTCTCTTTCAGGGAGATGTTGAGAGGTGGTGGATCCAAATGCTCCAGTTTTGTGACGAGATGACCTTCACCTGGGTAAACTTTGAGACTTTTTTCAGGGTGGAGTTTATACCAGCGACTCTACACTCTGAGCTTTCTCAAGAGTTGTTTCCCTTTCCGTAGGGTTTTCCGTCAGTAGATGAGTCATCTGTAGGTATTAGACAGCTGATGTAGGGGTCCAAGAGGACCAGAACTATAGGTGGTCGACCGCACAACTCAGGATTAGTAGTGTGGGGCACCAAGGGTGGAGTCAGAGCCAGACATACCAGGAACACACAGTGTTTCTCCAGCGGCGGGCTTGGTCACATGGCATGTGACTGTCCGAATCCCCACACAGTTGATCCGCAGGCATTGGAGGAGCCACCGAGATAGAAGCAGTGGTGGGAGCTTACGCAACAGTTGAGCGGTGGACAAGGCAGTGGAGCTTTGGAAGCAGGTGGACAGGAGCGGGACTAGTTCCAGGCATGGAGGCCTTTGTTCTTGGTGCTTCTAGTTTCCGTGTTGTAATTGATGTGTTTTCTTTGTGTCTTTTTACTTTGAGCTGCAATAATAAAAGACACTTTTCTTTGTGACGTTTTCATTCCTACCTTATATGTGGTTAATACTAAGAGGTTTCGGTTTAAAACCGTTGACTTGACCCTCACTTTCAAGATTCCTACCGCAGGAGACCATGTGACCACACACTGATTCCCATAGTGTGACTTGACCCTTGGAGGCGAGAGTAACGGTTGGATATCTTGGTAGTAGCGTCAAGGCCTTACGACGTCATCCATGACATGAATTGTATAGTTCATGTCAGAAATGACTGTATTTGGCAAAGAACGTGGTTCATCCAGGGGATGAGACTAGATTTCTCTTTTCAGAAGAGGAGAAATCTCAGTAGCTCTATGGTAGAATGTCGAAAAAGAAGGGTGGGGATGAGTTCTTACAATTAGCTAGTCTCACCCATTTTTTGTTGAGCGAATGGTTTACAGGTCTCTCCAACTCAACAGTCTCTGGTGTATCCTCTCTCAGAACGACCTGAACCTGAGACAACATCGATGGATTGAATTCCTACGGGACTATTACCTCGAGATAGTTTATACTCCTGGGAAGGGGAACATTTTAACTGATGCTCTTAGTAGGGGATTAGACATTCAGCTGTTAGGAGTGGTGAGACATCAGCTGGTCGCGTTTCAGATATCCTTTGTAGATATTGATGGAGTCTGCACGTGTAGAACCAAAGATGGTTCATGATACGATGGATAAGGTGAAAATCATCCAGGAGTGGATGAAGACTACACGGTGTAGATAGAAGTCCTATCCTGATAGGAGATAGAGACCACTGGAGTTCGAGGGTGGCGACCACTTCTACCGGCCTCACCTCGATGAGGTCCATGGAGATTTGGCTAGGGCAACAAGTTATCTCTGCGTTTCATCGGACCTTTCCAGGCCCTCAGTGGTGTAGGAAAGGTGGCTTA
The DNA here is from genome assembly GCA_963277665.1 of Viscum album. Classification (NCBI taxonomy): domain Eukaryota; kingdom Viridiplantae; phylum Streptophyta; class Magnoliopsida; order Santalales; family Viscaceae; genus Viscum; species Viscum album. Next base: position 1,814,885,707 of record OY728140.1, on the reverse strand, counting down.
CCGCCTGGCCCTTCCACCTTAGTTGCACTGGGTGCATGATGTCTTCCACGTGTCTCAGATAAGGAGATATGTGCACGACACATCACACATCATCAATCATGGGAATCTAGATATTGACGATGGGGTGTTTTTCATAGAGGTTCCATTAGATATTGAGGATTGACAGGAGCGGGTCCTACGAGGATGGTTGATTCCTCTGGTGCATTTTTTCTGGTAGCAAGAGAACCTCCAGGGGAGAACATGGGAGATGGAGGCTCAGATGCATGCTCGGTACCTCCATTAGTTTTTTTAGTTTGTGTTGTAGCTTTACGGGGACGTAAAGCCCTGTGGTGGGATTAATTTAAAGACCTGTAAATTTCAAAGAAATTTTTTTCATAATTTCTTTGGAATTTTATGGGTATGTAGCTTTTGACGGCACTCGATTCTGAGGCCCGGTGTGCCCATAATCAATTTCAGAAGTTTAGCTCAGGTATGTTAAGTAAACGAACGAGCGGGGTTTTCTATCTTTTGAACCGGTGCTCAGAATTGAAATCTGAGGGCATCGATGAACTCGCAATGCCAATAATTTATTAAGGGGACCTTTACCGTACTTTCCTTTTCGCGGGAGAAGAAGGTAATTATTGGGGTTTAATTAATAAGTAAATAAAATTGTTGGAACAATTTTATTTTATATCTAAGGAGGTTAATACCTCCCATGGAAAGTTGTTGGTGGGGCCCACAACCATCCAACTTAACATGTGTGGATAATTGAAAGGTGGGTCCCACACGAGCCCCAACCTTTCACCTCCCCCTAAACTCCTTAACCCCCCTTCATTAAATCATGACAACCCCTTAAATGTATGAGGACCTTTCCTCTCCCTCTCCCTCTCTTAACTCTTGCCAACATACTTTAATTAATTAATGGAACCTCTTATTTTAATTAATTAAGTGTTTGAATGTTTGAATTTTTAAATGGATTGTGTTCATAAAATAATAAGGGTAGCTTATTATTTTATTATGGGAAGGGATTTCGTTGTGTTAATGGGAAGAGAGCTCTTGGGAGAATATTTTCTTCTCCGACGAAGAATGGTGACTTCTTCAATGAAGAACGCTGGTTCCACGAAGAACGAAGACGCGCCAACCATTCTCTTCTCCGCGAAAAGTGAGGAGACACCGCTTCCTCCTCGGACGCACTCCAACATCGCCTACAAATCCTTTCCCCGTGACGCTGTCTTCCGCGATGCCTGACGTGCGATGACAATTATCGAGGTAGGGGTTAAGTTCAATTTTAATGGATTAAAATTGGGCCTCAGTTCCTTGTTGTATAATCTTGTTTGTCCAACCTATTGTTATCACTTAACGCGGAGGGTGTGGGCCAAACAAAAACGGCCAGACGACCCTCCATTTGATCTTGTTTATTGATGGAATTGGCGATCAGAGGCGGAACAAAGAAGTGGCCGGTGGTGCAAGGGCCGCTGTCGCACACACTAAGAAAAGCCGCGAACAAGAGAGCCACGACAAAAGAAGCACGGTGCCATTGCGCCGTGTCGGGGATGCGGATTCACGGCCAGTATAGGCTGCGACGGAGGGAGTCGTTTCCGTCGCACCAGCTGTGTAGCGGGAACCACGACCTGCATTGCGGGCCACTTCGGCGGAAGAACTGGCCGACTGGGTGAAGGGGAGCCGCGGTGCCAGGAGGGCGCTATGCTGGGGAACCGACCAGCCGAGCAGAGCCAAACCGTGGCGCCAGGAGGGCGCCACACTGAAGAAACCCACAGCCCGCCGTGCAGGCTGCGTGCGAAAGAAGGTCGGCCAGTTTGGGAGGGCGGCGCAGTTTGGCGCCGCCGGTTCGGGAAACCGGGGGCCGCGCGCCCATTCGGGTCGTGCCGGGCCGTGCCCCGCCGGTCCAGGCCGGGCCGCACTCTCTTCGGGATGGGCCGCACTAGTCAGGCCAGACTGCGCATTTCATCCGGCCGGTCTAACCCCCTACTGGGTCAGACCTACCAACTCTGGGTTGACCCGACCCATCAGCCCACCGGACGTAATGGGTCGGGCCCGTTTTCACTAAAACGTGAATAACTTGTAGACCACACGTCTGATCGATGCACCGTCTGCGAAAATGGGACTCTCACGACGAGGCGGTCCCTTTTGATACTCTATGTGAGTTTTGGATGACTTTGGAAAAACTGACGGGTTGGTTCGAAACCGAAATCCAACCTGGCCCTCGGAGCAGAAACACTTATAACTTAAGGACCAGATGTCTGATTGACATGTCATCGACTATGTTTGATTCCTCTTGATGAGACGGTTATTTTGGCATAATTCACCTGAGGTTTGGATGTAGTTGGAGTATGGTCGGGTTGGATTGTACCCAAAATCCAACCGGGCCCCTAGAACAAAAATGCTAATAACTCAGAGACCGGGCGACCGATTGATGCGATGTCTGTTGCGTTGAGACCTCGATGGCGAGTAGGTCCTTTGAGATACTTCCATGTGAGATTATGTGACACTTGGAAGTATCGACCAGTAGCTCATGGAGTAGACCCTCCAGGAGACGAGCGTACAGATTACGGTGACCTTGAAGCTGGCTGAGACCTGATGACTGCTTGTCTGATTCGTATCGGAGTGACTTGACTAGCCCAGTGGGGAGTACTACTGTTTTGGGGTGGCAGACCCATGGCGGAGGAGCGCTATTGTGTTGGTGTGGCAGACCTGCGGTACTCGACAGAAGGAGTACCTCTGTAGGTTTGTAGGGGGAGCGCTACTGTGTTGGGGAGACAGACCCATGGTGGGGAGCACTACTATGTTGGGGTGGAAGACCTGCGGTACTCGACAGAGGAGGAGTACCTCAGTAGTCTAAGGTTACAGAGTGGTCCCTCGGAGTTGTGACATGACTACTGTGTTTTATAGAGTAGGAGTTCTCCAGCAGCCATGTTTTTGTCACCGTGAATAAAAATCCTGGTTTGAGCGGAATCAATGACATTTGTGTTTTCCTCATGATTGAGATGGGTTACTTGATAACTTAGGTATATGTATGGGCATATACCTATGTAAAGGTTATCTGTTGAGATCTTTATTTTTGGTTTATCCTTGTTGGATTTAATGAGACCTTGAGGGTCTTGGGGTCCCTACTGAGTATCTTTATACTCACCCCTACACGGTCTATGCCCGCACCTCTTTGTGTTGGATGAAGACGACGGACAACGCTGATGGAGGCCGAGTGTACGAGGACTAGACGACACCTGGAGGAGGACCTCATGACGAGTCGGTACCCGTAAGTAGACCTCACGACGAGTTGGTAGCTAGAGGAGGTTGACGGGCGAGGGCGCTGAGGAGGCTATCTGTACCTACCCTTCAGGTAGGATCCGTGGTGGATGATCCATAAGCTTCTTGTCACCTTCCAGCTATTTTTACTTTTACCTTGTACTTATAGTTGGGCTTGTATTTCTGGCCCCTTACTTTCAGCACTACTTTCGTTGATACGCCTTTGGTGCTACTCGCCTACCCCTGGCCTATGGAAGGTGGGCTTGGGGTAGTCACAATATGGTCCCCGGGGGACGGGTCGTGACATGTAGGGGGTGCTGGTGGGAATTGGAGGGGCTGGAATGCGCTGTTAAAAGGGGGGATCAAGTTCTATTAAAGCCCCCTAATTGGTAGGATTTTTTTAAATTTTTTACATTTTTTAAAAACATTTAATTATACTTTTACTTTTATCAGCGCTGCTAAATAACCCTTTTATCAGCGCTTCTTTTTAGCACTGATAAAAGACCCTTTTTATCAGTGCTTTTTTTCCCTAATAAAAGGGGTCTTTATCAGCACTTTTTGGAGCGCTCATAAAGGGGACCCCCCTTATATTCACCGGCTAGCGCTTTTCTAGTGCTGTTAAAGGCCATTTTTAGCACTAATAATAGGCATATTTGTAGTAGTGTTTCTTCAGTACAATGTAGTGTGAGAACATGTGCACTGACTAACCTTCTTTTGATATATTTGAAATTTTATTCACATTCCTACATCCACAAAAAATTAGCTCATTTCTGAGTCAACTTGGTGAGCGGATCAGATAATTGTGATAAATCTTTCAAAAACATCGATAATATCTAGCCAATACAAGAAAACACTAGATCCATATTAATTTGTTTGTTCTCATCCATTTTTCAATAATTTTTTTGTTGGATCCACAGATATCCCATCTCTTGATAGTATGTGACCTAAAAATGAAAACTTCTGAAGCTAATATTCACACTTGGTAAATTATTCATAAATATTATCCCTTATCAGGGTTTTTAGAACAATTATCAACTGATATTTATGCTCTTTATTGATTTTAGAGTAGTTGAGAATATCATCGATAATGACTACTAAAAACTGATCTAGATAGTCTCGAAATACTCTATTTATTAGATCTATGTAGATAACAGGGGCATTAGTAAGACCAAAAGGCATCACTATAAATTTATAGTGTCCATACCTAGTAAGAAATTTCATATTTGGTATATCCTTATTCATGACCCTTAATTGATGATATAATGAATTAAGATCAATCTTGTAAATTTATTGAGCTCCAAGTAGCTAGGAGAATAAGTTATCAATACTAGGAGGAGGATTTTTTTTTGATAATGATCTTGTTAAGTTCTCAGTAATCAATACAGAGTCTCATTGATACATCTTTCTTCAAAACAAATAAAACATGTGCTACCCAAGGTGATGCTCTTGGGAATATGAATCCCTCTTGAATATTCTCTTGGAGTTACTTATTCAATTCTTAAAACTCAATTAGGTCAATTCTATAATGTTTATTTGAAATAGGCATAACACTCGGTATGACTTCTTTTGAAAACTCAACCTCTTGATTTAGTGGAAGATCTAGAAATTATTCCATTAATTAATCAGAAAACTCTCATAAAATGTGTTTATTATTAATTTTGAGCTTCTACCAAATCATTTGAGATAGATAACCTTCATTTATAGGGATCAAAACCCATAATATGGAAGAAATTTTCACTAGAAAGTCATACTAATCCTTGAAATGATAGATGATCGTAGATTGATCTAGAATATGAAATATGACTTTACTTCCTCAGAAATTGATATGAGATCCATATGCAGAAATCCAATCCATTTCAAGAGTCACATCAAATTCCACAATAGGAAGGATCTCAAGATTTTTATGAATCACTTTCCCACAAACTTCAACCGAATATGAATTATAATCTTTTGATGCCACCATTGTGACATTAGGAGTTGTCACAGATGACTCCACGTATAGTTATTGTGGTAATAAAATTATACCCTTGGAAAATTATTCAAAAATAAAAGAGTGGGTGGATCCAGAATCAAATAAAACATCACCAATAGTGATATTATCATTATAAATCTCATTATTGTGATAATTTAGAGTGGATGGTATGTTTACATTTCACCACTTCATTATAGTACTCCACATCAACGATAGTGATCACATTTGACTTACCTTTTTCATTTTCCATAAGAGTTTTTGGGCATTGATAATCATCAATAACCCTTGGATTCAGGAATTTATTGGAATAATTCCCCAATTCATTACACTTTTAAAATTGAAGTGTAGGAGGTACATTCTATGTAACCTTTTCTCTATTAACATCACTAGACATATTTTTCTATTCACATTGAAATTAAACTGGATGACGACCTTCTTTTACACACTTAAACCATTTACTAGTCCCCTTATGATAATTTACTTCATGTTTCTTTACACACTTTTAGTATAAGGGAAAACCAATTTTCTTTTTAGTGAGGTCTTTAGATTTTTTATTTAATTCCATTTTCCTCTTCTTATAAAACCCATAGGATTGATGGGTTACTCCAATATCCATCTCAAAATTGATAAAAAAATTGAATAATTTCCTCATATCTATTGAAGTCCCTTATTTCTAATACCATTAGAATAATTGGTTTTAAGACACTAAATAATCAATCAATTTTATTCTCATGTTGGATAATAATTCCCTAAGTGTACCTTACAAGTCTTGTAAAATTTGATTCATAGGTAGTAAAAGATATATAATCCTTTTCATTATGTTCAAGGAACTCTTTATCCATCTTTGTTTGAATAATATAGGTAATGTACTTATTGAAAAATGATTTCTTGAACTCATCCCATTCCATATATTCGATTTCAAGTCATTTCTTCGTATTTTTGATAAGGTTCCACCATTGATCAGCTTCACCTACCAAAACGATAGACTGCTAATATTACTTTATCATGTTATGAACAATAGAGAATGGAAAATATTTATTCGGTGGTACTGAAGCATTGTTCAACCACTAATGGATCAGAACACCCATTGAAATAAGGTGGATTCTACCTCATGTATGACTTAATAGAATTTTGTTCCCTCTATTTCTCATTTGGAAGTTCTGCATGATTCATAGCTTGAGGAAGTTGTGTGACCATAGCAACTATATTTTTCATCCTATCTCCTATAAAATTTGGTTTCTAAGGAGGAAAATCATTCCATTTCCTTTCACATTCAACATTAACGTGGCTCCTTCGAGATCCATCCATTGACTAAAACCAAGAAGAATTGTGTGGGAAAAAATAATCATAATGGGAAAACCACATAATCAAGAAAAAATTTCAATTTAGGACACATTAGGTTTTATACTAGGCATTTTAGGATCATTTTTAAAACACTAGGATTGTATCCAATACTTTAACATATCTTTAGGGTTCTTCCTAATTTTCTGATCCTATTTTCCATAGGTTAAATATACCTTTCCTCTGATACCAACTATAACAACCCATACATTACATACATTGATATTATTTCAATGTTAAATAATATTCATTACAAAATATAACAAATCCATAACTTGACAGTATATGTATAGTTTATTTAGAAACTAAGAAACATAAATAACTAGTTCATAAGATATCTTCATTAACTCTGACTTATTTCATCATAAGTAGACCCATTTTTGACATATCTTACTTAATACCCTTAGTCATGACCTGGGGAAAAGAAACATATGAAAGAGTGAGCTTAGATGCTTATTAAGGGTAAATAAGGGAGATATAAATCATATTATAATCATAGGATATATGAACATAACATTTAAAAAATATTATTCTTCATATTAAACATTGTGATATCATTCCATGGGATAAATCATGAATGTCCACAAGAATCAATGAACATAATCCCAAAATTCATAACATAATACATGATGTTTTTCTTCAATACACATAAGAAAAGAAAAAAATTTCTTATTAATCAGGGATCATTTCCAAGACCATCATAATGGTCAAAGTCCATTACTGAATTGAGTTCCCTACTCGTTCTAGTCTTTTATTATTTAAACAATATCATTTCCCATTCTAGATATATCTTACCCATGACATATAAATCATTTCACAATGAATTATAGGGAGATATTGTTCCCACCTAGCTCATAATGAAATCATTATTTTGTGTGCCACAATAACAAAAATCATTCCTCATAACCAAATGAATAAAATGGGTTTCTTTAAATATCATTCCACCAAAACATAATCCATATAAAAAAATGGATTTCATAAATAAAATTATATCATAAACAAAATATAATCATAGGAACAATAAGGATATTATACTTTAAACATCTCCCTTTTAAATAATTCCATCTTATCTGGAAAATAATTTTGGTATAACACTTGAAATTAATTTTTGAGAAAAATATCCTTTCTTCTTAACAAACATTTTCTTTTCTCAAAATTCCACTCAATTTTAAAAGAAAAAAATTTATTTCAAACTAAAATTCAAATCATATATAGGAAAACTCTTGTAAAAAAGGTGTTATGAAAATGTAAAAATCCATTCATGCCATATAAGTTAAAAAATATTCTCCTCGTACTTTTTTTGGAAAAGTCAAAAAACACCTCATATCGAATAACTAAAATGTATTCACTTCATACAGTTTAATAAAAATTCACCAACTGTTAAATGTGACATTAAAAAATTGAATATTAATAGAAGTAATGTTACATATTTTGGAAACATGGTCTTGGATGATAAATATAAACCAAAAAATACTAACATATAAACAATCTTGGATAATGACAAGATTGCGAAATTATCCCTTACCTTAAGTCCAACTTCCTTTGCTTGTATCTGGAACTCTTGTATAATGATTTAGGTAATGTTATAGACTTATTTAAGAATCATATTCATTTTTATGTTATCATATATGATCCTATTATTATCTTTTTATTAATAACATATCATTACTACTTATTATTTGGTTATTAACTGCATTATTTTCTTATGCGTGTTTTGTCAAATAAGTCTCGATTATCCTTAATAGGTCATTATTATATGATTAAATATTTATATTAACATTATATATATCATATATATTTATTACACACATTTATGTAATCATACTTTAATCATGGTCATGTAGAATTAATCGAATCACATTGAGGAGACGGTAGACCGTACGTACGCACAAGCGATGATATTATAACCCTAATTTTTGAATGGTATTAAAGTGAATGGTGTACAATATTTCAGATTTAGTATAATTTTATAAAAATTCTATATAGTTTTTATTTTCATCATTATACCTATCCAGGTAAGGTGGTGGTGAAAATAAGATTACACCATGTCGTGGAGATGGTAAGTCGTACGCAAGAACGCATGGTGATTTAATTTTTCATAGGATGGATATAAAGTGGAATATTGTTTTTAAAAAAAACATAATAACATATCAGTATATAAGTGATACTGGAGTTATTATTTTATAATGAAACAACTCATGAAGATGAAGGGGAAGAAGAAATAATTTTGAAAGAATCGGTAGAGGAGATAACCTCTTCTTCAATGCACTTCCTATAAATATCCTCTTAGAGCCCCAGAGTTGGTCTTTTAAGAAGAATATAACCTCTAGATCATAAAAAGGTATGATGATAATGGAAATTTGTTGGGTATGGTCTTTCTTTAAGGCTCAAAGTGAAGTGAATAGTTGAGGGAGGATGTTTCCTTTTATAATTGAGGTGAGGGGCGCTTTTGGCATCACCAAAAATAATAATTTATAATAAAATAAAAACCCATACAAAAACCTCCAAAATGTCCCAATTTAGAATATTGGATGAGATAGATTTTTAATATATTAAACCTATTAAAATTTCACATGTTTTATTTCAATTTAAACCATATTATTTTAAGGAACACGTCGTCAATCTATTTAATTTTTAACTAGGGTAACAAATATTTCAATATTAAAAGTGTAAAATATTTACTTATTTGTTATTAATTAGACAATAAATAAATATATTTGAACCTTTTTGACCAAATAATAATTATTATATATTTTTAAAAATTGATTTATCATTTTTAAATAATTTAATAAAACATTATTTTGATAAATAATCAATAGTTTCAATTTTGACATTATTAAATTCATTGATTTTTAAAAATATTAAGATAATAAGTTAAATTCAAAAAAAAATATTACTAAGAGAGAAATGTAATATATAAAATTAATTATACATATTAATTAGCCCAAATTATATTTATTTTAACCTTTGTATTAACATTTATTTGTTTTCTATATAAATAAAATCATTATGATATCAAGTTGGTTTAATTATTTATTATACTATTTGATGAATAAAAATTAAAAATTAAATAATATAATTAATATTAATCGAATAAATTTCAGAATAATAATTTTAGTCAAATTTATCTTCTAAAAATCCAATATTTAAAATGTTATACATATTATATTATGAATGTGACAATTTTAACATTACTTTAAACAAAATAATATAAGTGTCACAATCTATTCGATAAGCCTCAAATGGTCACTATCTCAACCCTTAGATGTTTATGGTCGATATATACTCTAAAAATGAATTTTTTTCAAGTGTTTGGGTCTTTTTTTGGTTATTAGTATTTTAATAAATTTTTATTGATTTCTCATCAATTAATTTAAATTTCATAATCAATGTATAAGTCTTTAAAGTAAATATTTATTTCCTAAAAATTAAAAATAATTTTCCATGTTAAATAGAAACATTTTATATTTTAAATTAGCATTTATAAATGAATTTATATTCTATATAAACAGATATAAAAAATGATTTAGTAATTAAACTTTGAGTGAGACATATTTAACGTTTCATTAAATAAAATAATTTAAATGACCTTATATAATCCAAGTGGATTCTAAAAGACATTATTTAGACCCCAGGATTATTTAGGTTGAAAAACATTTAGCCAAAGATAAGAATAAAAGTGTTAGGAAATTTTATAATAGCATTCTTACCCTTAATTACCCGATTTATCCTTTTACCGTATTAATAAAAAATACCGAATTTACAATTCATATTGTCCAAAAATAAAATAATTCTATTTACATAACATTAAAATATAGATTCCAAACATGGAATTAGTATTTTAAAATTAAAAACACTTAATTTTTATTAATAAATTTAAAATTATCCCTCTTGTCGGAAAGAGAGAACAATTTTTAAATGATAAAACATTGCAAAAGATTGAAATGTTTTTACATCTGAATTCAATGTAAAATTAATGCTAATTTCATAAATTACAATGAATGATAAAAATATATTCTATTTATACTTTAATAACATTCATAATTATAATTTAACCATATAATTTTATTTGATGAAAAATGTTGTTTTCATTTTAAATTTAGTGTATTTTTACTATTCATCAAAATTTGAAAGTTATCAGAAAAATATCAAAAATTCATCCACAGTAAATTTTTATATCCTGAATTCAAATAAAATTTTTATTTCATCATATAAAAGTTATTAATGTGTAAAAATATTAATTTCAATGGGGTTCTCTATTAAAAGTTTGAAAATTACATTTTTGAAAAATATAGGGTTTCATACATCAAATTGGGTTTACACAAACCCTATAACAAAAATATCTGTTGTATGAATGTCAAAAATATTTTATAAATTATATAAAAAATATATTTAATTAATTTCATTTACTAATATTAATTTTCTCAATTTATTAATAAAAAAAATACAAATATATAATTGGTTTATATTATTTATAAATAATTACTAATGAATGACTTTACCATACATTTTCATAATTTAGTTACATTTATTCTCACTAACCTAATGGCTAGGTGAAAATGGTAATTTTATACTAAAGTAGTATCATGGTTCACATAAACTCATTATTTCATGAAATTAAATCTATTGAATAATTAAAATTATTTGAAGAACAATATTTCATAAAAACATCGGAGTGTTAAACAAAATATTTTTTCCACGATCTATTTTCTAACATATATTCTTATGGGAATTTTTTTTTCCTTAATAATTTTCCATAATGAGCTTATGAATTTATCAAAGCATATCCCTTGGAAGTGTCAAACCAGGTGCATATTAATCCCCGTTTTCCTGTACTAGATTACCGTGAATCAGGCCCAGAACATCTTGTTGGAGTTGTTACTCCTAGGTACATCTGTGCCAAAACCACATCCACATGTATTCTCCAATCATGGATGTATTTTATTTATTAAAAAATTATCTATTATAACCCTAATTTATGGATTTTTTCTTGTACTTACTCTCAACTCTAAGTATTTCTCTAGTGTTTTCTAATTCTAATTCCAAAAATTAGCAAACATTTCCTTTAATACCAACTATATAAAACCTGTATTTTTATTAACAATTAATACATGATTTATTACATATTTTTATGCTTAATAAAACAAATTAGATCAATAATTATAGTGTCTTTGGGATTTTTGAACATTACATAACAACTAAATACATGAAATACAACATCTTTATTGAAAACTTCCTTTATATGATCATAAAATTCCTTCAAACATAAAACTCCATGGGATATCCTGGAAAAAACATAAGAATGCAGTGAGCAATAAATCCCATTAATGGAATAAACAAGGCATAACATGAAAAATATAATACATGTTAGATAATAGGCATGAAAATGAATCATAAAAGGAACCATAATAATAAGGCATGATATTTCATGATAATCATAACATAGGAAATGTGGTAACAACAAAAAACATGACATAAGCTTGAGTCAAGGCTCATTCCACATGGTGGGGCATGCATCTAGGTTAACCACCAATATCTTCAAATATGGATTAGAATGAGTCCAGTCTAACCACCAAGACCATTTCACATGACATCTTAGGAGACTAAATATTACCCAATTCATTAGAGCACTATCTGGGTGAACCCATCATAACCATTTCATTCTCATGCTTAAGTGTGCCACATAGATCATAAAAAATTGATTCATTAAACATCATAATTTATTACTCGATAAAGGAATGTGAAATAAATAAATTTAAGTCCCAAATAAATATATATTTATAGAAAATGTAAACACCATTGATAGAAAATTGGTATGGTATTCATTACATAATTGTATGGGTATGGAAAGTCGCCGTGAAATTTCGGCATCATAACAATGTTACATAGAAATGTATAAAATATTTGATGATAGTGAAAGGTGTCTCTCATTATTTTTTAATAAAATTTTAATTAATAGGGATATAGAAAATTATATAACAACATTAGAAATTTTGAAATATAAGGCACAAGATAATGAATAAATATGAATAAGGAAAATAATCCTTACAAAATTTTGACATTGTAATTGGTGTACATAAAGGATAATGTAATCCTTAATGAGATTTAAATTAAGATATCATCATGTAACCATAAAATTTATAGTAAGGGGAATATGAAACATCATATCCCAAAATATGAAAATTGAATTTGAGAGGCATAATATAAAAGAAGTGCTTGAATAGAAATGAGAAGAGGGGAATCCTTTACTTGAGCGTGTCACTCCAGATGCTTGTTTGGGTCTTATTAAAATCTTGGGGTGCCCTAGGGGGACTCTAGGGATTATATGGTATACTGTTATTGTCCTATAAAGAGTTTCAGTGAAGATAAATGGGAGCTTGGGTGGGTTTATATAAAAAAGGAGGGGAATTTATTTATTATAAAGGTTTTGAAATCTACCTAATAAAATATTAAAAAACAAAAAAAATCCCAAATGTTTTTTCTATGTTTACTTTTAAATGGGAGTGTTATAAATTATTTTATATGGAAGAGTTTTGATGATTATAAAATAATTCCATTGATTATGTGGAGGTGATCCATAGTCTCAAATAAATGATTTTAAAATCATTAAATATATTATAAGTAGTGGAGGATTCATTAAGGATTTATAAATTATATAAAATAAACATTAAATTTCATTATTTTAAAGAGAAAATTTAGATTTTCCATGTATAACTTTTATAGTATTTATTACTTCACTATTGGTCTATTATAATTTCATAAAACACACTGCATATTTATACAATATTTAATTTTTACCCTAAATCCCACTATCTCATAAAATTTTAAAAAATACACCATTTTATAATTTCACCATCATAATTCAAGAAATAATACTCCTTTTATATAAATATTTTTTCTAAAATGTGAATTTTCACTTTTAAAACAATAACCGATCTTTAATGAAAATGAGGAGTTTTTTACAACAATAGTTTGCAATCCCTTATAGAAATTACATTTGACTTCAAAAATATTAAATGATTTTTTATTTTTAGAAATATTTTAAACAATAATATTTCATTAGAATATTATTTATTTAAAAAATACACTAATTTCTCAAAATATATTTCTTAATTGAATTTGAATTTTAACCAAAAATACTTTTTTGTGCCATAAAAATCATTTCAAAAGTAAAAATAATAGGATGAAAATATATTCATTATTTTATAAAAAATAGTGTACATATTTTTATTTTTAGGGTATTGATACATATCCCTTTCATACACAAGAATAATTTTTAATATTAAGGTGCATGATGGTGGGGATTTCGTGGGGTCGTTTAGTGAACATTGTTTCGGTTATGATCTCAATGAACTTGATATTTTCTGGTAAATAGTTTCTCTCATGATAAACTTGTGGGGTTGGCTTGGACTTGGTCTAGGGAGAATCCCAGAAATAATGTATCCCTCATAATCTTCTATAAACAGGCTTTATTGGATATAACCATACTACTTGAGAACATCACTTTTTTTGTCTTTGTTAAATGAATTTTTAAAATACCTATATTTGTACTAGTCCTGTGATAAATATTAAATGGAAATATAATCAATGGTAAATATACTTGTAAGTTTTTAAAATACAATTATATATAATAAAAAAATAAGTGTGAGTGTTTTAGATAACCATAATATATAATAATAAATTAAATTTAATAAAAAGGGGGATTTTATTTATACATGTTTTGGTCGTTACAACTACCCAGAACAAATGATGTTGACCTATCAAGAAGTAAGTGGTGTAATTAACCTGTGTCCACATAAATATAGAATTGGGAATGAGTTCCATGAACATGACTATAATATATGAGGGAGACACAAACCAGGAAACAAGTTCCAAGGAGGAATCCATTGAAGGAGGAACTAAAATCCCATCATCCCATTCCGATCAAGGAGTAGACATCACCAATGAAAGTGGTTAAAGCCTCCCACCCTTTGAAAGAGGGAATGTTGGGAAACATAAATAAAACACATAATCACAAGGAAGAAGGATGAAGATGTGGCCTTGATGAAATAATTTCAAATAGAAATGGTGAACCCAATGTGAAACTATTATCCTCAATAAAGGGACAAGTAGTGTCTAGGGAAGCAGAATAGTGAAATTTCACTAGATTTAGAAATTTTGAATCAGGTGTCACAAATCAAATATCAGGACTACTAAGAAACTCACATGTCAATTTGGGAAGTTAGTTTTGATCATCCATGGTATATGAACAATGAATGTGATTAAAGACTCCCACAATTGAAAAGAGGGAATGTTGGGAAACATAAATTCAACGCGTCATCAGAAGGCGGAATGATGAAGATGTGGCCTTGATGAAATCATTGAAAATAGTGATGGTGAACCCAATATGAAACTATTAATCTAAATATAGGGACATGTAGTATCTAGGGAAGCATTTGATTGACATTTCACTAGATTTAGAAATTTGGAATTAGGTCACACTAATCAAATAGCAGGCCTACCGTGAAACTCACATGTCCATTTGGGAAGTTAGTGTTGATTGTCCTTGGTCTATGACATCGTCAGCATGGATCATTATCAACTTCAGATGATTTGAAAATGTCGGGGAATTGTGGATTTCTTTTCTTGTACCTGTACTGAAGGATAAATCCATATGCCTTATAGGACTCATTATATGAGAAGTTAGAAACCTAGTGCTCTTAAGAGCTGGTTTAGGAGAAATATTGATGTTGAAGTCTCTCACAGCTACAACACCTCCAAGACATCCACTTTATCTTTGGCTACTGATCACCCATGCCCTATCTCACCCTCCAAGATCATCTATTGAAGGGAAATCAATACCTTTCTATTCTGATAAAAAATTATTTGGTCCTTCCTAGAAGTGATATGGATTACCTGTACTTGGCTGTATTAGAAGACCCTCTATACCTCCACCCCCAAGGGCCACACAAATGGAATCCTCCCCCCATTCTAATAGTGAAATTCTTAAAGAGTTTCACCCCGGAGTGCTCATATGACTCAATCCCCAACCTCAGGGTGGTAGGAAATTATCAAGTGGCGCTAGATGTAACTAATTCTTGGGAGCCTCCTAGAAGGGATCCCACCAAGCCTTATCAATTCTAGAAACAACTAGCCCCACATGATAAAGAGAAGGTAGATTTAATCCCTTCTCCACTATTCCTAGTCCAAGGTACCCAAAATTGATTTTGGGTGAATTATTAGGATGTAACACCTCAACCCCAGTTACCCAGAGTCGGTGCATTATAACATAGCATTGGAATGATCAGAAAAGATCAAGTCCTGAAAGACCGATTAGTTTAGTAGCCTTAGAAACACTAGATATATTCATAAGTCTTACATTACATCATAAAGTGAAAAAAAAACTACAACAACATATTGTCTTCATATCCCCTCATACTATCCTGATAGGTAATTCATAAAATATTTCTTCACATCCTGGGAAAAATAAAACATTGAAAGGGGTGAGCTTAGATGCTCAGTAAGGATAACAAAATAGCAGAAACTTTCATAAATAAACATTAACACTCAAGGCAATGTATAACTAAAAAAATCCTTTTAAAATTGAACTTCAGCATAATATGGAAAATATAAAATGAAATAATTTCATTTACTTATTCACATGGATATTCTACTAGTCGAATAATCACATGCAATATCAATAACCATTTTCATAGTGATGGAATCCATAATGCCAAACTATCATAACCACATAGTCAAGGCTTTGTGCCCAGACTAAAAATAAGATTCTGTCAAGGCCTTGTGCCAAGACACTAGTTTGTCTCATGAGACCTACTAATGCATCGAGGAACTATAGTAGGCTCCAGCTGTCACTTAATAAGTCCAATGAATTCCTCATATGAACAGGTTTAAATATAACACAAACATTTTTATTAAAACTAGCATATGAAATGTTAATACTTTCTCTATATAAAATAAATGGTATAAAAATAACACATTCATAGTAAAAAATATCACAAAACCTTCAATACCATATGGAAGTTTTGTATCATAATAAATCAACATCAAATAAGCTTAAAATCCATCAAAGGATGTTGTCATAGATGAAATCAAAACTATTTGAGAGAAATATCTCTTTTTTTTTAATCATTTAAAAGCCACATAATTAAAAAAATTACTTTGAAAATATTCTTTTAATCTTCTAAGGGAATCTTTGATGATTTTATAATGTCAAAAAATAGCCGCACCCACCGTATATGTTAAAAAAAAGAAAATCTTACCTTAATTCTGTCAAAAAGGTTAAAAAGGACCTTGTTTGGAAAACGACGAAAAGACTACTTTATAAAAATATTATAAAAGTTAAACAAGGGTATAAATGACTTTAACCCATAGTCTATTAAATAGTAAGAATGTTTTGAAATTCATTTTTAAGAAACATGGATGTGGATGATAAAAAGGTCCCAGTAGATAATTACATTTAAACAACCTCGGATAATGAAGAGATTTTAAAATTAACCCTTACCTTGTACATTTCCTTGGTCGAGGGTTGTTTTACCTCCTGTATAATGGTAAAATAATTGTTATTAAATTATACAAGAATCATATACATTAATATGATATCATATATGATCTTTTAACATTTCTTTGATAATAATATCTTAGTATTATCGTTGTTTCGGGTGTTAACAGATTTGTTTTCCTTTATATGATTTGTTACATAAGACGTATTTGTTATGGATAGGTTGTATCTTATTAATATCCCGAATGATATCAAGTCCTTAAACTTTATTTTTAATAATAAAATGAAAATTAGTCTTGAATTGATATGATGGGGAATGAATCTCATCACGTTCGTGGAGACGGTAGTCTGTACATACGCACGAGCGACAATATCATTCTTTTGATATTAAAATAATTTATAATTGTATGGTGTATCATATATAAATAATAATTATCATGTTATATTTATTATTTATGTTAATTAAACATCATTATTATACCCATCCAAATAAAAATTTATTGAATAACAATTACACCACGACGTGGAGACGGTAAGTCGTACGTACGCACGTATAGTGACATGTCATTCAAGGGATGGAAAGAATACTGAATATAAATGTACCATATTTATAATAACATAAAAGTATATATATGATACTGGGGTTATTATTTTAGAATGTAAATAAAAAATAAAGAAGAAGTGGAAGAAGAAAGGAACTTGAAAGAGGGTGGTGAAAACATTACCTCTTCTTCGGGTTCTTCCTTTTGATTTGATCAAAAGGGATACTTAGGTTGGCATTATGATCAAACTAATTCATATAAGTTGAATTTATGGAATCTGAGATAATATATGGGAAGGGGTTTTCCAAGCCAAAAGGCTTTGAAGGTGTGAAATTGAGAGAATGGGGAGTTCCCTTTTAAAAGAGGGGTGAGGGGCGCCATAGGAAAATCTAGAAATATTATTTTATAATAAATTCATATTCAGTTTCTAATGGCTCAAAAGTGACTAAATTCTAGGATAAGGTAGAGATGGGTTTATATCCTTTCAACCAATAGATTTTATATAGGTTTGGGTCACTATATTAAGCTTATCATTTATATTTAACTCTTAGTTAAATTGTTTAACATTTACCATGTCTCTTTGTATTTTTATATTATATAGTTAATAAACTTACTATATACTTCCAAGAGAACCCCAAGTGGTTAATTAATGGTATAACTATCATTATATAAGTATCTTATCTGATCCATTGATTTTTAGGAATTTAATATCAATTAATAATATAATATTTGTTTCAAAAACTCTTTTAAGTCAATTTTGACACTATTTGGTATTTTGTTTTTTCTAAATTATAACAACATTATTACTTCAAAAATAATTCATTTGATTAAACCTAACATGTCATATTAACCAATATAATTATTGTAATTCATAAAAAATCTCAAATTACATTTATTTGGATATTTATGATATCAATTATTTTAATATTTCATTAATTAGGTAATTACTGCATCACCATTGTGTCGTAAATAACATAAATTATTTAATATCTAAAAATTGTAAATAAAATACCATTATTTAGGAAATATTTTTATATTTATAATGAATATTTATAATCTAATTTATATTATGTATAACCCTATATTAAAAATGTTTTAGTTATTAAACTTTGATTTTAACTCTTTTAACTCTTCTTGGAATTAAATAATAATAAATGTCCTAATCTAATCCAAATGGACCAAATAGGATGATATTTTATTTCTAAGGTTGTTTTTGGTCGAATTATAATTATCCAATAGAATTAGGACATGTGTTAGGATAATAATAATATCATTTTTAACCTTAATTACCCTATTTACATTTAATCATGGTAAATAAAAGTAAAAAGTTACTATTCACCAAAAAAATATTTTTATCTTGTTGAACCGCATTTTAATCCTCGATATTAATTGTGTCTCTCAAATTTTCAAAATTCCAATCACAGAAGCCGTAAAATTAAGTTTTATGTGAATTTTCAAATTCTTCTAAGAGATGGGTAAAAGACTGTGAAAAGTTCAATAAAATTTTTATATATCTAAAATTATTATAAACTGACTCCAATGAATTACATTGACCTTATATAGGTATTATGTATCGATTTGGACCTAAAATAAATTTAAATAAAATAAATAATTATTTAAATAAAAATTCGGTTTTAAACTATAACTGAGTGTTTTTCACTACTCATCAAAAATTGAAAGCTTTCAGAAAAATACCAAAAATTAACCCTAAGCTAATTTCGATACTAAGAATCCAAAAATGAAGTCCATTTTGAAAGATAAAATTCATAAAATTTTAAAAAGTGGGTATTACTATTCATAACAGCTACTTTGATTTGCCATATTGTGTTAGAATCTCGAAGTTGCGTGTAATGCAAGCTATTGCATTTTTCAATGGGAAACATACCATGGAAGATTGGGGTGTTACATTCTCCCCTCCTTCAAATAATTTCATCCTTGAAATTTCTAGAATATTACTGCATAAAAAGAATTGGGTGGTTCTTTATCATAAGTTCCTCGGGTTCCCACGTTGCCTCTACCATCTTATGGTTTCTCCATAAAAATTTTACCAGACGAGTCGTCTTGTTTCTCAGCACTTGTTCTCTTGTATCAAGAATCCTAACAGGCTATTCGCAATAAGATAGATTGGGTTCCGGTTCTACTTATTCATAAGTGAGTACATGCATTGGGTCAGGCAAGTATTTTCTCAACAGTGATACATGGAACACATCGTGAACTTTGGAGAGACTTGGCGGCATTGCCAACCGATAAGCTACAGTCCAAATTCGTTCTAGAATTTCGAAAGGCCCGATGTACCTAGGACTCAATTTTACCTTCTTACCAAAACGTATAACACCCTTCCATGGAGATACCTTCAATAAAACACGATCTCCTACCTAAAATTCCAAATCCTTCCTTCCGTTATTGGTATAGCTCTTCTGCCTACTTTGAGCTGATTTGATGTGGTTTTGGATTACCGTCACCTTTTCCATCATTTCTTCCACCAGTTTTGGGCCTATGAGTTTTATTTCACCAACTTCATGCCAACAAGTTGGCGTGCGACATCTCTTTACGTATAACACTTCATATGGTGCCATCCGAATACTTGAATGGAAGCTATTGTTATAGGAAAATTCTACCAGAGGTAAACATTAATCCCACATTCCCTGAAAGTCAACTGAGAAAGATCTCAACATATTTTCTAAGGTTTTAATAGTCTGTTCTGATTGTCCATCAGTTTGGGGGTGTTAACTAGTGCTCAAATTAAGCTCAGTATCTAGGGATTTCTAAAGACTTTTCCAGGATCTTGAAGTAAAATGGGGATCACGATTAGAAACAATCGATAAGGGTAATCCATGAAGCCTCAAAACTTCATTAATATATAGTCTTGCTAGAAGTTCAAGTGGTAGATCTTCTCTTATAACAAGAAAATGTCTTGACTTGGTAAGATGATCAATAATGACCCATATTGCATCATTCCTTCTAGGTGTATTTGGTAGCCCCATGATAAAGTCCATCGTGATATTATCCCATTTCAACTCAGGTATAGGAAGAGGTTGCATGACTCCTCTAGGCCGTTTCCTTCCAACTTTCACTTGTTGAAAAACCATACATTTTGACCCAAACTCAGTAATATCCCACTTCATGTTGTCCCACCAAAAATGATCCTTCAAATATCTATAAATTTTGGTGCTCCTATGGTGTATAAAGAAATTGGAACTACGAGCATCATCTAACAATTCCCTTTTTAGATTAGGTATATTGGGAACACAAAGTGTCTTCCCAAATTTCAAAATTCCTTCTTCGTACACAAAGTCACTCAATCTCCCATCATTCACAGCTTTAATCTTCTTTTGAAATTCTTCATCATCGGTCTGAGAACTCTTAATCCTTTCAAGTAAATATGGTTTGGCAACCATTTGAAAAACTTTCGATGTTTCACCTTCCATGGTGATTCCCATACCAATATTTACTAGATCCATGAAAATAGGATCCCTATCAACTCTCATTTTTTTCAAAACTCCATGATCTTTTCTGCCAAAGCATCTGCCACCTTATTTTCCTTCCCCGGGTGGTAGTGTATCATACAATCATAATCCTTATGTAGTTCAAGCCATCACCTTTGCCTCATGTTGAGTTCTTTCTGTGAGAAAATATACTTCAAACTCTTGTGATCAATATAAATCTCACATTTTCACCATATAGATAGTGTCTCTATATATTTAAATCAAGGATTACCGCAGCTAACTCAAGATCATGAGTAGGATAGTTTTGCTCATGAATTCTTAGCTATCGTGATGCATAGGAAATAACTCTATCATTCTGTATAAGGACACAACCAAGTCCTTTCTTCGATGAATCACTATAAATAACAATCCCATAATTCCCTAATGGTAGAGCCAATATAAGAGTATTGACTATTCTTTTCTTCAGTTATTCGAAACATTCTTCACACTCTTTTTTCCAAACAAATTTAACCCCTTTACGTGTGAGCTTTGTTAATGGGTTAGCCAACCGGGCAAAATTCTGGACAAAACGTCGATAATAACCTGCTAAACCAATAAAACTTCATACCTCAGTTATACTCATTGGTGCTGGACATTCTTGGATTGCTCTTATCTTAGAAGGATCAACAGACATTCCATCCTTAGAGACAATATGTCCACGAAAAGAAATCTCTTGAAGCCAGAATTCACACTTTCTAAACTTCCCATATAATTCATATCTTCTTAAAGTCTTCAAGACAATGCGCAAGTTATTTTCATGATTTTTTTAGCTTTTAGAGTATACCAAGATATCATCAATAAATACCACTACAAAGTCATCAATATATTCTTTTAAAACTTTGTTCATTATATCTATAAAAACATAGGGTGCATTAGTTAATCCAAATGGCATTACTATAAACTCGTAATGCCCGTACCTGGTTCGAAATGCTATCTTCGGAATGTATTCCTTCTTCACACACAACTGATGAAATCTAGATCGAAGGCCAATCTTTGAAAAGTACTCATCTCTATGCAGTTGGTGAAATAAATCATCAATGTGAGGTAGGGGATACTTGTTCTTTATTTTTATAGCATTGATCTCCCTGTAGTCGATACATAACCTCATAGATCCATCTTTCTTCTTAACGAAAAGGACAGGGGCTCCCCATAGAGAAACACTAGGTCGAATAAATACCTTATTACTGAATCCCTCTAGTTGTTTATTTAGTTCAACTAATTCCACAGTGGCCATTCTGTAAGGGGTCTTCGATATAGTCCTTGAACCATGAATTAAATCAATGGAAAACTCAATTTCTCGTTCTGAAGGATTTCTAGGTAAATCTTCTAGAAACACATCTACATATTCTTTCACAATATGTACATATTCTTTTTGAAAATTCCATTCCTCACCCACAATTATTTCATTCTATTCCTCCCCAATAATTGAATTTAGTTGAGCTACTGGGGGCAGATCTTGATAAGAATCAAGTGGTGGCGATTCTGCTCTATAGATAATGTATTCTTTATCATCATCATCAAAAATTGTAACCTCCTTCTTATAACAATAAATCTTCACATCATGGTCTGAAATCCAATCAATACTGAGGATTATATCAAACTCAATCATAGGTATGGCGATGAGATTAGTAGATAATGAACATTTATATGCTCTAATGGGAACATATTCACAAAATTTTGTTGTGATGATACTTCCCTTACGAGTTTTAACTGACAAATCCCTTGTTAAATCAAATTGGAAATATCTAATTTTTATAGCAAACTAGGAAGATATGAAACAATGTGATGATCTTGAATCAAATAAAGCATTGGCTAAACTTGAGGAAACCATTAAATGACCTACCACCATGTCTTTCGGAGCTTTTACCTCAGCAGTAGTGATAGAATAAGCTTGGCCGTGATCCCTTGGCCTTTTCTGAGATATGTTTCCCTGACGCTTAGGACATTAATTTTCATAATGTCCCATCTCCCTGCAATTTTAGCATTGAACATCAGTAGCTTCTTTATTTCTCTTCCAATCACGAGCTTGGTGGCCTTTTTCACCACACTTGTAACATACTCCCATTCCCTTTAAGCATGTACCAGGGTGTTTCTTCCCACAGTTAGAACATATGGAAAAATTATCCTTTTCCCTATTCCTTTTATCTATATTTCTCTCTTCCATCCTTTTATTATCTTTCTTCCCTTCAAAGCCATAGGACTCAGAGAATTATTTACTTATCTTATTAACACATGATACTATTTATTCATATGTTGAGAAAACATGAGAGACTATTTCCCTTATAAATGTGGGCTTAATACCATGGAATATATGATACATCTTACTATTTAGATCATATGTATTACTAGAGTTCACATTCCCTCTACTGGGTGCCATTTCTATACAATGGCATACACTAGATCAGTTTATGAATTGTAATGAATAATCCCAAACTTGTAAGATACCTAACATAAATTGAAAAGTTTATGGCTATAATCCATAATCATAAAAATGTTTTCCATGATAAAGTATATACTCATAAACCCTTCATAATGGTTTGTAAAGAAAATGAGAATTATCCTAAGCATATCCCCCAGGAGTGTCATAACCAAGATTGCAGCAAGGCCCGTTGTCATGCACCAGTTCCCGTTCGAGTCTAGCTTAAAGCGGTGTTTTCAAGATTTACCCCTAGGTACATCTGTGCCAGAGTCGCCTCTACCTGTTTGTATCCAGACAGGGATGTATTGCTCGGAAAAATCACAAAATCACTACAGTACCAAAAATCTAGGAAGTTCTTCTATATTAATCCTCAAAGTCTATCATAGGGCTATGTGCACTAATCAGAGTTTATCTAAATCTTTCTTCCAAGGTTTGTACTAAACTTACTCTGATACCAACTGTAATGCCCAGATCCCAGTAACCCAGAGTTGGTGCATTATTACATAACATTGTAATGGTCACAAAAGATCAAGTCTAGAAAGACCGAATAGTTTAGTAGCATTCGAAACACTATATATATTCATAAGTATTACATTAAATCATAAAGTGAAAAAAAACTACAACAAGATCTTATATTCATATACCCTCATACTATCCCTATAGGTCACTCATAAAATATTTCTTCACATCCTGGGAAAAATAAAACATTGAAAGGGGTGAGCTCAGATGCTCAGTAAGGATAACAATATAGTGAAAACTTTCATAAATAAACATAAACACTTAAGGCAATGTATAACTAAAACAAAAGCCTTTTAAAAATGAACTTAATCATAATATGGAAAAGATAAAATGAAATAATTCCATTTACTTATTCACATGGATATTCTATAGTCGAATAATCACATGCAATATCAATAACCACTTTTATAATGATAGAATGTATAATGACAGACTATCATAACCACATAGTAAAGGCCTTGTACCCAGACTACAAATAAGATTTTGTCAAGTCCTTGTGCCAAGACACTAGTTTGTCTCATGAGACCTACCGATGAATCGATGAGCTATAGAGGGCTCCACCCATCACTTATTAAGTCCAATGCATTCCTCATATGAACAGGTTTAAACATAACATAAACATTCGTATTAAAACTAGCATAGGAAATGTTAATACGTTCTCCATATACAATGAATGGTATAAAAATAACACATCCATAGTCAAACATATCACAAAACCTTCAATACAATATGGACATTTTTTATCATAAAAAATCGACTTCAAATAATCTTAAAATCCATCAAAGGATGTTGATATAAATGAAATTAAAACAATTTGAAAGAAATATCTACTTTTTTTAAATCATTTCAAAGCCACATAATTAAAAAATTTAATTTGAAAATATTTTTATAAGATTGTAAGGGATGCTTCGATGATTTTATAATGGTGGAAAATAGCCACACCCACCGTATACATTAAAAAAAAGACATTCTTACCTTAATTCTGTCGAAAAGGTTAAAAAGGACATTGTTAGGAAAACGACAGAAAGATTCCTTTATAAACATCTTATAAAAGTAAAACAAGGGTATAAATTACTTTAACCTATAGTCTATAAAATAGTAAGAATTTTTTGAAATACATTTTTAAGAAACATGGATGTGGATAATAAAGAGGTCCCAGTAGATAATTACGTATAAACAACCTCGGATAATGAAGAGATTGTGAAATTAACCATTAACTTGTACTTTTACTTGGTCGAGGGTTGGTTTACATCCTATATAATGGTAAAATAATTTTTATTAAATTATACAAGAATCATATACATTAATATGATATCATATATGATCTTTTAACATTGCTTTGTTAATAATATCTTAGTATTATCGTTGTTTCGGGTGTTAACTGATTCATTTTCCTTTATATGATTTGTTACATAAGACATGTTTTTTATGGATAGGTTGTATCTTATTCATATCCAAAATGATATCAAGTCCATAAAAATTATTTTTAATCATCAAATGAAAATTAGTCTTGAATGGATACGATGGGGAATGAATCTCATCGCGTTCGTGGATACGGTAGTCTGTACGTACGCACGAGCGACAATATCATTATTTTGATATTAAAAAAATATATAATTGGATGGTGTATCATATATACAGAATAATTATCATGTTATATTTATTATTTACATGAATTACATATCATTATTATACCCATCCAAATAATAATTTAATGAATAACAATTACACCACGATGTGGAGACGGTAAGCCGTACGTACGTACGTATGGTGACATGTCATTCAAGGGATGGATAGAATACTGAATATGGTTCTACCATATTTATAATAACATCACAGTATATAGAAGATATTGGAGTTATTATTTTAGAATGTAAATAACAAAGAAAGAATAAGTGGAAGAATAAAGGAACTTGAAAGAGGGTGGTGAAAACATTACCTCTTCTTCGGGTTCTTCCTTTTGATTTGATCAAAAGGGATCTTTAGGTTGGTGTTGTGATAAAAATAAGGCCTCTAGGTTGAATTGAGGGAATCTGAGAGAATATTTGGGTAGGGGTTGGCCGATCCAAATGGCTTTGTAGGTGTGAAATTGAGAGAATGGGGAGTGCCCTTTTATAAGAGGGGTGAGGGGCACCTTAGGAAAAGATAGAAATATTATTTTATAATAAATCCATATTTGGTTTCTAGTGGCTCCAAAGTGACTTATTTAAATGATAAGGTGGGTATGGGTCTAAATCCTTTCAACCAATATATTTTATACAGGTTTGGGTCACTATATTAACCTTATCATTTATATTTAACTCTTAGTTAAATAGTTTAATATTTACCATGTCTCTTTGTATTTTTATGTTATATAGTTAATAAACTTACTATATACTTCCAAGAGAACCCCAAGCGGTTCATTAATGATACACCTATCATTATATAAGTCTCTTGGCCAACCCTTATATTTTTACGAATTGAATATAAATTAATAATATAATATTTGTTTTAAAAACTCTTTTATGTCAATTTTACACTATTTGGTATTTTGTTTTTTCGAAATTCATAACAGAATTATTAATTCAAAAATAATTCATTTAATCAACCCTAACATGTCATATTAACCTATAAAATTAGTTTAATTGAGATAAAATCTCAAATTACATTTATTTGGATATTTATGATATCAATTATTTTAATATTTCATTAATTAGGTAATTACTGCATCACCATTGTGTCATAGATAACTTAAAATATTTAATGTCTAAAAACTATAAATAAAATATCATTATTTAGGAAATATTTTTATCTTTCTAATTAAAATTTATAATTGAATTTATCTTATATATCAACCTATATTAAAAATGTTTTTGTTTTTAAACTTCGATTTGAACACTTTTAACTCTTCTTTGAATTAAATAATAATAAATGTTCTAATCTAATCCAAGTGGACCAAAGAGGTTGATATTTTATTTATAAGGTTGTATTTGGTCAAATTATACTTATCCAATAGAATTAGGACATGTGTTAGGGTAATAATAATATCATTTTTACCCTTAATTACCCTATTTACATTTAACCGTGGTAAATAAAAGTAAAAAGTTACTATTCACAAAAAAATATTTTTATCTTATTGAACAACATTTTACTACTTGATATAAACAGTGTCCCTCTAATTTTTGAAATTCCACTCATAGAAGCGGTAAAATTATGTTTTATGTGAGTTTGCAAATTCTCCTAGGAGCTGTGTAAAAGACGGTGAAAAGTTCAATAATTTTTTTATATATCTAATATTATTATAAACTGACTCCAATGAATTAAATTGAACTTATATATGTACTATGTATCTATTTTGACCTAAAATAAATATAAATAAAATAAATAATTATTTAAATGGTTTCAAACTACAACTCAGTGTTTTTCACTATTCATCAAAAATTGAAAGTTTTCAGAAAAATACCAAAAATTCACCCTAAGATAATTTCGATAATCTGAATCCAAAAATGAAGTCCATTTTGAAAGATAAAATTAATAAAATTTTAAAAAGTGGGTATTACTATTTATAACAGCTACTTTGATTGGTCGTGGTGTGTTAGAATCTCGATGTTGCGTACAATGCAAGATATTGCATTATTCAAAGGGAAACGTACTATGGAAGCTTGAGGTGTTACATAGGATGCTACCAAAAATGAGGCATCTTATATGGATATTTTGGTACCCTCCCCCACCAGTGTATCCCTCTAGATCCCCATTATAGGAGAACAAGTATCCATCTTTTCCCGGTTATGATTGATAACCCATCCACCTAATGGGAATTCCAGGTTGAATATATCAATTACGAACACCACAGAAAGCATTCACAGGACTTCTAGTGGAGAGGTGACTTGGTGTGGAGGTCTTCCCTACACTTTTAACAACATGATTGGGGTTTCTACCAATAATTAAAATAGCAAATATGGAGTTACTCACCATTCCATCGTTGATTAATGAATAGGCCCTACCCACCCCAACACCAACCCTAGTGGATGTCCTCCATACTTTATCAACATCTAGTACATAGGTTCTCCCTATTATCCTACCAATCAAATAAGAGGTCGTCACAACACCTTCAAAACATAGTATGGAGGTCTTCCTCATACACCTGCATCTTAACAAAGAGGTTATCCCCATAATCCTATCAACCAATGAGGAGGTACTTCCCTTTTTACAACCAACCAATAAATAGGTACTCCCTGTACGGATGACATTCCCTTCCCTGAATAACTGTCATAGGGTAGGTGAGAGAATACTCACCATCATACGTGAAACCTTAAGAAGTTACACATCATCATTAGCCTCGTTGACCTATCATATTCTGAGGGGATTTACGAATTGATTATGGAGCCTACCTACTAGATACAAGATTATAGGGAGGGAAAAAATTGAGATTCACATTCCTAGAAACCATGGTCCATAGGATCCCAAGATCCCTCCTTAGGTAACTTTTGGTATAGGATGTTCTAACCCCCTTCAAGGGGATCATAGTGCAACCATCCCTATCATTGCCAATATCACACCAATCCACCTCTACAAAATAGTTTAGAGATATATTTGGGTTTTTTTTTTGCTTCCTTTAGAATGAGAGAACTCAATTAAGCCATAGATGGATTCTTCCACCCTCATACACGAGGAGTTAGTGAACACCCAATCATACATGGATGTGATGATGAGGTTGGAACAACATCTAAGAGGCGTTCAAACATATAGTGGAATTTTTACTAGTTATGTGACTCCTCCCACAATAAAAAATCATTAAAACAAGTCAAAACCAGTTCCCCCACCCATATCTCAACCTATACTGATCAGATCTCTGGGAGATAAAGAGTAAGACCCTTCCTCTGAATAAGAGGGAATGTGGTAGGCTCTAGCCACAAATAATCTAATGACAGTATTTTAGACACCTTCCATTACAAACATTAATTTCTAAAAAACCCTTACCAATGGACATTCCATACATTTTAATGAAATTATTTGGGTAACATTTCAACACCTCCACAAACATTGGTTGACCTTCCCAAGTAGTCAGGAGAACCTTGAAACCACTGACTAGTAGTGATGAAGGGTTGAGATCACAGTGCTCCCAATAGATCAGTGTCCTCAGTTTTATAACTACCGCTAAGACCTTTAATAATGTTGTGTCAAGAGCCTCATAGTGCTCCATTGAATTATGGAATAAGTGTCTCTACACATACAAGTCCGAAGTTGGGGACAATATATTACTCTCTATTTAATCCATATCTTGCAGAAGCATTGACTATCCATCAATAATGAGATTTACCCAACAACTACTTTCATGGTAAATATGGTTATCAAAAACCTTCTCGAGGATCGTAGGTATATGGGAACCAATGCATGGAATGGAAAGAAAGATCTAACTCAAAGGGTGGAACGTTACTAGGAAGACCCTCCAAAAGGTTTCCTCACTCGTCAGTAGAGGTAGCCCCTTGGTCTTTGAGATACCCTCCTTGAGGAATTTTTTGTCTAGACATATGAATCCCAATAAGGTAAAGTGGAATTTTCAGACCTTCGTTCCATTTGAGGTTGATCAAAAATAGGGACGAACCCCACAATAGCTAACTTTATTTAGCATGTCGAGGAGTGAATTTTTTTATCACCAACCTCATTATTGACCAGTGATCAGGTTCCAAAAATTCTCAACAGGACCCCATCAACCCACACTAGGGAACACATTTCTTATCATAATATCACCCCACTAAAACATGGTGGCCCAATAAATCCAATCCGAGAAGACGTGAGAGGATATGGAAAGTGACCAATGTATGAGTCACTAAACCCACCTGATCTGTGTGATTATCCACCTCGGGACTTGAAATGTGCCACTCCTTGAGTTTATGATCCATATCCATGAGTCTATGAGCCTTTTAACACCTTTTTGGATAAGTAAACTAGCCAAATTGACTTGATATCCATTCTCACCACTCACCTTGAGGCCTTAGAAACATGAAAAATAACGATTCTTCCTAACAGAAAGATGTACCCAAAATGGGTGGACAAAAAATGAGTACCCCCAGAGTTTGGAAATCCCATATTCACCCCATTAAAGGGGATGGGTGATAGGATATAACACCTGATGAAATTTATTTCAAGATGTGGACCCATGCTAGTGACCCCAGAACAACAAGAGGCTTCTATGTTTCAGTGTTTTGTGCATACGCAGGAAGGTCCTATGTTCTTCTAGTACAACAAAATTCCTATAGGTTTCATTTATAGTTTGGAGGACCTTAATAGATAGTTCCTTTTCCAGTTATTCTCTGCCACAAGAAATACATGTATTTCTAACATCTTCAAGTGCAATCAATGTCCTGATGAGTGAGTTTCATACTTTGTTTCTTGAAGGAAAGGACACAAATTTTCACTCAATATGTCACTATACCAAGAATTCTATGCTAACAATGTGAATATAAATGTAAATGGTCAGATGAACCCTACCCTCATCAATCAAAACTACCCATGTGAATTTCAGGATCTCTTTGAAAAGTCTCAACATCTTGAGGGTGATTTATAGCAGGCCATAAAATAGGAGAAACTATTTCCCCTTCCATCTCCTCTAAGGAGATCTGTAAAAGAAGATATTGTCGTCACTATTAATTTCGAGGTTATCAAACTTATATAGTTATTGGAACCTTTTCTAGAGGATCCTCACCAAGAGTATACCTACCAAAAGAACACTCACCCGACACATAACCATAAATCACTACCTTTCCAAGAAAAGCCTCCTAGATGAGATAATGTGGCTCCATACCCTCATTATGGGTAGGTTCCAAGAGTTCCATTCACTGTTAGAAATAATTGGTCCTATTCCATCAAGGATTCATAGGTCCTAGGATATTCTATCCATGCACTAGAGAAGAGAATCTGAAAACATTTAGAGTTTAGGAGCCCCCAGGAGGGCAGATACACTGGTCGCACCAATAATTACCTATACCACATGATCCTTAGGCACAAAATCATGGAATGATATGTATTAAATTATTAGCTCTAGTATGAAGTATATTGTGGGTTTTTTTCATGTAGGGTGATGTTCCAACATAGGATTCACATGTCTCTGCTGACCCCAACAATGACCTTGAGGACTCTGTTGAATGGATACAGGATTATAGCCATAAGATGAAAAAAAAAATATAATGACTGGATGGATAATAGGGTATTTTCTCATGTTCCTAGTGTCATTAATTACCTCTTTGTTAGGACATAACCTCATATAGTTGTTGCACCACCAATAATTGTTGCCTCTGCACCTATGTCACATCTTACTAAGTCCTGAAAGAATATTTGCTAATGGTGAATGGGTAATCAAAGTCCCCCGCTAGTGACAAAGACACCTCTCACTCTTGGAAACTTATTGTCCCTTGAGTTGGGAGATGTGTCTAAGGTCTACCCATCTTTGAAGTATTACAATGATGAGATAAATAGTACAACCCCCATGAAAACCATCATGCTATTAAACCAATTCACGATGATCAATAGTGAGGAATGCTATAAAAACCCAGGGGTGCCTCTAGATAATGTTGTTGACGGAAAGATAGGGGATATGTGAGTTTCTAGAATGATCAGGAGAGTTCCTCAAACATTTTCATGCATGCTACTATGACCATAATGTGTTTCATAGAAATCAACATGCACTATCCTCCCTATCTACTCTATCAGGTACTTCTTCACAACCAATTAGTTCAAAAAATAAATCAGTCATGACTCCACCATGATCAGTAGTGTCCTGAAAAACCCATAACTCATCCAATTGACAATAAGCCAATATTTTTTTAGAGTAATTCATCTAGTCATCTATAGAATGTTTCTAGAACTATTCAAAACTCAGCTGCTTAGCCAATAACATTTGTAGTTCCCCTACCATGTAGAAACCCCATGTATGAAAAAGTATGCAATTTCAATGGAATTAAAAGATGTTGATGTCCCTCTCTGGTATACCTACATATATTTTGATCTTCTAGACCCTCATCTTATCGAAAGTGAAGTGTGGGGCCCTTGAAAAATCCTAGAAAATCCTTATCTAGTTCAATGTGGATATAACTACCCATGATTACTACTATAAAGTGGAGTTAAAGAAATAGGAATTCCAATCCATCCTATTGTTCTTCAAGAAAGAAGAGGGTGTCCTGATGTAAGGGAATATATGACCATTGTATATTATAGGCTAGTTCAATATCATAGAGATCTACCACTTCTTTATGGATAGTAGTTAAAGGATTAACTACATCTCGACCCAGACACTCCATAATCTAGGAATGACCAAAGTAGATCTTATCCCCCTTCCCCAATCAATTCATGGTTATGATAAGAGTGAGAAAAATCCTCTTGGAAGGCTCCACAAAAGACCCTATTTTGTGAGTTGATATCCAGCACTAAATTCATAGTATTCTTATATGATGCCTTATATAATGTTCTGCTGGGTAGGACATTGATTTATTTTCTATGTTATTACACTCCTTGTATCACCAATGCCTCAAATAGTCCCTTAATGGTTAAGTGGGGTGGCGGTAATCCAAGGTGATGATCACCCCTTTGAATATAGTGAATCCCTCTATCGAGATTATGGCTACTCCAATAGAGAGAGAGGAAGTAGGTCCAAACCAAAAAAAATTAGTGTATAAATGTTGATAATGATATAACGACCACTACAGCCAATCCATGGGAATACATGAATAACATAATTGTTCCCCCGATTCATCGGTTGGATCTCATAATGCCAGACTATCATGGTTTCTTTTTTGTCTCTAAGAAAAGAGTATCAATGTCCCTAAAAAGAAGGAACACCCATATATTACCTCATAATCATAGAGAAGATATGGTGGGGTGATACTAAAATCCCTTACTCCTATAAATTAATGGTTGGTTTTCCCTATGGACACAATTTTATGATATTCCAACATGTTCCACAGAGCAACTATGACATTAAAGATGCTGAATTTCTACCATTACATTGACATCAGGAATGGACCCCATAGTCAAATACCATATGTAATTTGATTAAAATAATCTATCACCATAGTATTGATAGAGTAAGAACCCCTCGAAGAAGATTATGAGTGCACCAATGAAAGAACCAGTGCTTACCCTTAGTCAAATATCCTAGAAGAACCACCACTTCCAATTGATTCTCCTACCACTGACGATGTATAGGATTTGAGGACTCCTCTCTTGCATTTGGAGATGGTATGTCCACCACTATTGATGAGTTGATTCAAGTGAATCTTGGTACCAAGTAATATCTAAGGCCAACAATGGTCATTGAATCCTTGTCTCCATAAGAGAAGTAACAATAATTGTCTTTCATTACATATAATTGTGATGTATTTTCCTAGATTTATGACGAGATTCCAGGAATAGACCCACAAGTCATTGTTCATAACCATGACCTCTCAGCAGGTCATCACAGATTCAAGCATCATCCCTAAAATATGCACCCTTCTCATGGTGATATGATCAATGATAAAGTTGAAAAGATCATAAAATACAGCTTTTTTAGGTAATTACAGTAACCTAGATAGATAGACAACAAAATCCTATTTAGGATGAATAGTGGGAAGAAAAGAGCCTATATTGACTTTCATGACCCATACCACAATTAGTCAAAGGGTTATTTTTTCCTTCTAAAGACTAAGCTTTTGGTCAATTCAATAATACTGTTATAGGACCTATATTTTATGGATTGATATTATAGGTACTACCATATCTGGATATCCCCAAAGGATGAGGACTCCACTAAATTCATGGAACTACAAGGGACATTTTTCAATCAACTATTTCCATTCATCCTGAAAAATATATGATTTACTTATCAACAAGTTATGCATCACATATTCAAACCAATTCCTAGGATGTTGGTGTAATTTTATATGAAAAATTTGGTTTTAAAATCCTTCCAAGACTAGGACCATATCAAGGACCTCGATAAAGTGTTTGGATTCCTCTACTATATACATTTTAAGATTAAGTTCTTGTAGTGTGAATTTGAGGATACCTCTGAAAAATTCATCTTCATAAGTTATAGTGGAATCTTGAGTGACCAGAATAACATTAAGGCCATCATCCAGATGACTCCCCAAAGAAACATTTAGGAGTTGTGGGACCTCCAAGGCCACTTAGCATACATAAGCTAATTTATTGCAAATATGAAAAAAAATGTGTAAATATTTATCATGCCTCATGAATAAAGGAATTGTTTACTAGTGGGATGTGGAGTACCAGACTATGTTTGAGGATATCAAGCAGTATCTACTACATCATATATTTATGATTCCACCTACATAAGAGAAGTATATGGTTCTATATGTGACCACCCTAGAACAGTCCCTTGGTTCCCTTTAAACCTAGAAGAATAATGAGGGAAAATAAAATAGTTTATAAAATCTCAATCACATTATTCAAGACACAAAGATCATATACTCATCTATTAATCAGAGATTCCTCATTCTAGTTTTTGTAGTGAAAAAGTAGTGATATTATCAATAGCATTATGAGATACACCGGGTTTCCTATGTTGAACCACATATGTATTTCCTCAATAGCCCTATACTGAAAAGATGATTTTCATGTTGGGTAATGACCCTCCAATAGTTTGACATCATGTGTGTTCCATTGAATGTCGTCAAAGGACATGCACTAGCAGTCTTCCCGGAAACCCATCCATCCATTGGATAATTTCTCCTTGGATATTTAATTCCCTGATGAGGCTATCCTTTTAATAGATCAATTCATGATGTGTTGGTAGATGTATTTCGATGGTGCCTCCTGAATCTCATCCGATAGAAGGATCAAAAATAAAAATATTAGTTGAGTAGGCATGGGGATTGTCTTCATCACCCCATGATAGGATGTATTTACATATTAATTCCTACTTTTAGAAGGCTACCCCAAAAACGATACAGATTTTTAGCTATCATTAATTGTATTGAGTTAGAACTTGAGGTTAATTCCCCCTATTTTTTTGTGAAGGGAGACTCCTAATTGGTTATCAAATAGATAAATAGTTACTACGTCACTAGAATGAAAGATCTTGTGGACCTATTGGAGTGCAATCATGAGACAATGACACAATTCCCATCTAATCTAGAAGTGACTCATTTCCCTTGGTCCCATAATGGTCAATCCAATTCCTTGGCCAGTTTAGTTGTGTCTCTTAAATAACCTCACTAGGATGAACAAGTCTTCCATGTGGTGCATTGAAGAGTCATCGCCCACAACATTTCATATGATGATTATAGGAAATAGGTAAACCAACTAGATTTTGGTTCTTCTATTCTAGGACCCCAATCCCCCACCATATTAGAGGACAAAACTGATTGGAAAACTCTATTATTTGAGTATCTACAATGCGATGTTATCCTAAAAGACTAATCCAAGTGTGAGAAAATCCATTGGTGTGTGGTGTTGTTGATGCACTAGAGTGGGCCTAACCTTTAGTATAATCTATACAATGATGGGTTTTATGAATTTCTCCTATGTTGTATCCAAGAATATTAGATTTCAAAGGTTATGTTGGATGTCCATGTCAGATCCTATGGTACCCATTAGGTAGGATTGAATCGCTCTCACCAGATTCAGAGGATAGGATACTTCTAGTCCACCTTGTTTCATGACTATATCAAGCCCTCCAAGAGGTGTCACACAAGTCATTTTCATGCCTTCTTTGAGCATCAATTACTGGAGATCCTCCTCACCACCAACTATTCTTAGACCTTTGAAATATGTGGACATAATTTCATAGGTCCATACCCACAAATGATGGATCTATAGATCAATTCTATTCTAACCGCAATGAAATGCTTCTCAAAGTGAGAAGAAGTGACACAGATCTAGGAATTCAAGGCCCAATATATGATAGAGGTTATGATCTCCCACATCATCCATCGATTTAGAGTTCCTAATGATATTCTCGTCGACAATGAAACCAAAATACAAGAATCCAAGATGAAGAAGTTGTATGCCAAGAAAACATCTAGTCCATTCATAATTCTCACTATCATGCATAGGTGAATGGGTAAATTAAAACATTCAAGAAGAATCTCTCTAACATTCTGCATAATATGGTGGGCCAAAATAAGATGAGTTGGCCAGGCAATCTCCACAATTTTCTTGGGGCCTATCAGATGACAACTCTTAATTCCACCTAGGTGACCCTATAATCCTTGGTGTATTGTATAGAGGTAGTATTTCCCATTTAGGTTTAGTTGTCGTTTCTTTGAATAGTTGTCTATGACTAGTAGACTCTAGAAACTATGGAAAAAGTAAATCTGGATCTTTTGGAAGACCATGAAAATAAAAATATCCATAACTTGAAAAATCTAGAGAGGCACCATAATAGGGTTGCAATAATGTTCAACAAGAATGTTTTTCTCTACTCATTCATCTATGGTAACATTGTATTGGATCTCAAAACACTGATGATACCCAGAACAAAAATCACCAAAGATGGAGCCCAAGTGGGATGGACCTTACATTATTCACAAGGTTTATTCCAACAAAGCATACTATTTGATTACCATTGAAGGATAACGTATAAAACATCCCACCAATTATAAGTTTCTCAATAAGCACATCACGTAAGGAGA
Organism: Viscum album; assembly: GCA_963277665.1. Taxonomy (NCBI): domain Eukaryota; kingdom Viridiplantae; phylum Streptophyta; class Magnoliopsida; order Santalales; family Viscaceae; genus Viscum; species Viscum album. The sequence goes on along the minus strand of OY728140.1, from coordinate 1,814,849,077 downwards.
TACAATGGTCTGAGATTTAGGAACTTTTAATAACAGAAACACTGGTCCAAGCCATATGACTTTAAATATTTTTAATTTTTCCATATAACATGACATTAAACTATTTTCAGTTGTTCTAGAATTATAAACATAAATATTTTCATCCCCAATAGTCCACAATGTTTGAATTTAAACTAAGAATCCAAAAATCCTCAATTCTGGTCATTAAACTTTGATGTTACCCCAAATAAAATTGGGATTCAATTTAATGGGAGGCGATCTTACCCCGTATAAAATAGGGATTCCTCATATGCTATGTATTTGATGATCCTAAAAAATCTTACCCCATCTAAAATAAAGATTCTATGTATGGTAGTTAGGAGATGATAAAGATCCTTTTCCCATGTCATAAACACAAGATACCCCATGACAACCATGGGATGTCTCAATTCCCTCTCTAGAGAGGATTTCCCCACAGTTCTAGTGTTGTTCTTCTACAATATCTTGTTCCAGATATTCATGTGTATTGATTCTCATCATCATGGGATATGTAGTGACACCCATACATCTCATCTTTAGGCCCAAACAAAAATTTATTATGCCTTCATCCCCTTGGCCCTATGGCCCCAAGAATATTCCGACCACCATGAACTTGAATTACATGAAATTAAACTCAATGTGTGAATTTTTTATGTGGGCCTATTTGGATCCTTTCATGTTAGGTTTTACCTCTTCCATGTTCCAAGCATTATGAATTTAAACTATTTTCCACCTTCAACCTATTCCATGAATCACAACCTTAAAATACATGCCATTTGTTTCCTGGTAATTTTGTGGTGCATAGGCCTACATTCCCTATATTCATGTATGATTTAAACTCTTTCGTACCACAAATATACCCTTGAAAAAAACAATCTTGTCTAGTACATGCATCATGATTGTAAACTTTCTTTCCATAATTGAATCATCATGACTTTAAACTGTTCTCTATGTTCCAGGTCGTGTGACCTTAAACTATTTGTAATCGGCTACAAGATTGTTTCATGTCAATTAGGGTCTCAATGGATATATTCATGTTGTTTTTTGACACTTGTGCACTAAAAAACAAACTTGAAGACCCCACATCTGGTCCATTCATTATGACCTTAATCTATATACATTCTCCCCCTCATTTTCAGGGTTTTCTTCGACCCTAGTATTTCATAAATTCAATGCATATACCCTCTTTCAAGAAACATGTGTGTCTTGATTCCCATCCTCATGGGATACATAGTGAATCCGTTAATTTCGGTCTCTATGCCCTGCCACATATTCCCCAAGACCATCGACTACCTATGGTGCTATCATCCCATAATACACTCATTTTCACCCCTTTTAGGTACAAGAACCATTAATTTACATCAAACCATTAGTGGGGTGATATTCCCTCATATCCCAATATGAGGCATAAAATAATAGGAAGATCAATGCACAAGAACCATTTCTATCCTCAACACATGATTTTAAATTGTATTCTTACCCCATATAGAATCGGGATGCCTCTTAATGAGAGATGATTTTAACTTGTATTAGACCAGGATTCTCCCTATGATAAGTAAGTGATGAAAAAACACATCCCCAACACACGGAGTTAAACTATATCATTACCCAATACCAATTTGGGATGCCAAATATCCTAATATGAGAAGACACATTATCCTCATTCGAGAGGGTACCCCTCATCCAGTGTAGGTATCCTACCTTGTTGTGTTCCTAAACTACATGCATCTTGAGTACCATCCTCATTAGATATATAATGACACCCATATATTTCATATGGGATCAAAACCCTTCATTAACTCAATGTGGGGATATTCCTTTTCCAATATTATGATATCAATATGGGGTGCGGTTTTTCCTATTTTGTGTGGAAGAGGGTCCCTTCAAAAATATGAAATCAGGATACCCCATACGATGAGTTTTGGATCTCAATAAATACCCTATAAAAATAGTTATTCCTCATATAATAAGTATGAGATAAACCACATGTTATCCCATATAAAACTGGGATTCCTCATAATGTGAGATGATCTGATATTGTCACTAGAGAGGATGTTACTCTATTGACATTGATCTCTTACAATTCCATGTCTGAAAACTACTTGTGTCCTGATTTTCATTATCATGGTATGTTTTGAGATTCATGAATATTTAATCATGGTCCCAACCCCACCATAAATTCATGTTGGGGTCTTTCCCCTCCAGGTTAGGCATGACTATCACCGACCCACACATCCATCTATACGCTTCGCACTTTCTCTAATTTGAATAATCATCATCCTCCCAATCTGATCAGGCTTCCTAATGGGACGGTCTCATGCCACACATTCTCACCTACCTTCTTAGGCTATTTTCTCAATGTATCTTAAAAAGTAAACAATAGATCTCATGTTTCTAACTCAGTCAACAATCAAACATCCATTTTTTAACCCATATTTAACAAAGGTCGATCTAGAACCATCATTTCAAAGATGGTAAATATTTTTTCCTCATCCATTAGTTAGTCCCCTCTCTCACTATCCAATTCTGGGAAGTCGTAATTAACATTGTGGGATTTTCAGCCACTTCCACCCACGAGGATGGTTCTTATGGGAATTGGATTTGGGAGGGATTTTTCCTCAAGTAAGATTCAGGCACATGAGTGGCCAATGGTGGAAAATACATGACCTTAAACAAGGGTTGAAAGTCTAAGCATCGTGATTTTAAACTATGTAGAAGTCATACATGGATGGTGCAATGAGGTGTTGGGCCTCCTTGACCATCCTTTAATGCAGGGTTTGTCACTCGACCACAACACACATATCTGTTTGAAGTGATCAACCTTGGTATAAGTATCATTACTTTAACTAGGTCAAATTTGTCTCAAATATTTTTTGTGTGGCATTGGGTGGCCTCCTAGGCCCCTCAATTCACATTGGGTAACCTTCCTTCAACATCATGCATTCCCCTTTGAGACACACCATCCCACGGTCCAAGCCATATAACCTTAAACTAAGAGTTATAATCCAAGAATTATGACCTTAAAATATTGACCATTGGTAAAATCCTCATGACCACCAATTTAATATTACCTTCCCCTAATGTTTTTTATCGTATAATACCTCCTTCGATTCATTAATTCCATGTTAAAAATCCTTGATACCGCACAAAACACTTTAGGTTTATAATGGTCTGAACTCTTTGATGTTAAATAAGGAGCTCAAGTCCATGCACCACGACATTAAACTTTGTGTCTTTCCTCCTAAAAATGTATCACATGGAGTTGGGTCCCTATTAATTCCATTCATATTGGGTTTTTTCTATGACATGCTACACATATCCTTTTAGAAAACATAACCTACGGTCCAAGCTCTTTGAACATACAATAATAGACTAGTCTAAGAATCATGGGCTTAAACAACATACTTAAAAATGTCCCTAGGATATTCTATGTGGTAGGACCTCCAAGGATTCTCATTCACATTAGGATTCCTCTATTATATTCCACACATTTCTCCTTTGAGATAGGAAAATGGTCCAAGCATTATGACCTGAAACTATTCTCCATTATTTGGTCTAACCATCATGACCTTAAACTATGTGTGACAAACTTTAGATTACATCTCCTGGAACAAGGTATTTTAATCCCCTTTTCTTTATAGGCCTCTCGATGGATTACCCCTATTGTGTTCCCCTCCTACACCTCTTCCCACTTCGGATGGGAGGGTACCATTCACATCAGTTCAAAAACATCATTTCACAAGACGTTAAACTGCATGCCCATCATCCTCGTCACATGAAGCTAAACTATGAGATATATTATCCTCATTGTATGATGTTAAATTGTTTTTCCATCATCATCACCATATTATGTTAAATTTAAAATCCATCTTCCTCATCATATGAGGTTAAACCGCATTTCCATCATAGTCACCTTAAAATATTAAAATGGGTGTCTATCATCCTCACCATATGACGTTAAACTGTGTTTCCATCATCCTCACTACATGGTATCAAATAATGATTCTATCTTCATTATTTAATGACATAAAGATACATAGTATATTATGCCTTTTCTTGAGAATCCATCTCCTATGGCACTGGTCGTCAGTCACATCATGCATGTTTTTCAACTGTCACTTGGAATCTAAGACAATACTCCCCCAAGAAGATGAGTTAGAATTTCTTTCATTTCAATACACCCACCCAGTGTGTTCATAGTCATGGTTGTGTAATTCCAATATGGTTTTAATCGATTGGAAATTTCCATCACTTTATCTCCATTCTTCATGTATCCATTTATTTGTATCCTCATCCTTCTAGACATTTGAATGAGTCCCCCTTAACAGAAATGGTGTCTTGCCACAATGGATCACTTATAGTTTTAGGAACATGCCCCAAAAGTATTTGATGACATTTTTATGGATCCTATTTCTTCAAAATGTCAGTGAATGACCCTCATTTGTTCCCCATTATAAGAAGAAATGACAAAGGATGTTGTGTTCTGAACATGGTCAGTAGTTATCCTCCATCATCACACTACCCCTTTGTGTTCCAGATATTGGACATCATAATTTTCTATTTTTCGTCATTTTTATTAAGTTATAATTAAAAACCCCTAATGTTACCCTATTCATGAACCAACAATGATTAGGAAAGAAATATTTCTATTCAAAGAGCCATGTTCTCCAGTTATAACCGCTCTTGTCCTTAACACTCTTGGTGGTCTTTCAATAAATGAGAACCCCGAGTTTTCGATTATTGTTTGAAACTTTCAGATAAATTATTAATAACGTGGTCTCCCCTTGTTTCTCACACTGATAATGACTCTTGTGGACTTACGGAGTGGTCATTGGTTGAATCACAAATGTGATTTAACTACAATAATAATGCTTGATGAAATAAATATGTCAATTCATGGAAAATGTTTAAATAAACATTGATAGTTGGTGAGAGTTATCCATACATTAGGTCCTATCTTATGTTTTGGAAAAAATGACAATATGGATCCACCCTGGTGATTGAGTTCCCTATCCAAGTCAAACCCTAGTGTGTGGCTTCTAAGGATTATTGTAGCTTCCTGAGAATTGATTCCTCCTCCTCATCCACTAGATGCAGCTCATCATCCCTGATCTGCACCAGGTCGTACTTTACATGGTACCTAGGAATATGAGACACCACCTAATTTAATTGATTCCCGACCTCCTCTAGATACACCTTCAATTGAATGATGACATGTTCTTGAGAATTGACGAAGGAAGTTCATTGATTCACTTAATCATATAGATGTAAATTTATTGGTTTTCCCCTTGGAAATTCAGGGTGCTATAAAATTTCTCGCTATTCAAGGAGTTATAAAAATGTTTACTTTCCATGTGAACCCACTCAGAAAGGTAGTTTTAGAACATTTCATAGATAGGGAATGAATTTACCCCTATAATTCTTAAATTGTGTATACAGTGGTGATATGACACCATCCATCTCACTAGGCATAGCTCTGGGGTATGTGTGATGGAACATTGCATGCTCATCCATGCCCAGTGCTAGATGATTCCATTTTCTTCAGCGACATCAAACCTAGATACTTTTAGCACCTTGGGTGGTGCAATATCCAATTTAGGGAAATCTGCAAGTACAATATTAGTAGGGTCCTTATTTGGGATCCTTTCAGTCATGGAAAGCTCTGTGTGAATAGGATGTCCATCTGCATTTGAATATTCCTTAGAAAAATTTCCTCCAACTTCCTTCAGGTATACCCACTAGTGGCATTACCCAGAACCATGGTAGGCTATCCTCTTGGGACAAATGTTGGGTTAGCTTGAATTAAAGGCTCATCAAGATCCATCAGAATAGTCAGGGAATGTAATTTGGATTCCATGACTAGCTAACACTTTCTTGGAGTGAACACTCTCTATCAATACTTGAAATAAGAGCACCTCATTCAATTTTTTTAGTAATAACATGTTGGAAAAAACTGATTGTATAAAGATAAAATAGATTACATAGGATGAGTATTAGGTTGAGGCTTATTCCTAGAACCTCGATAAGGAGATCCACCATAGGATACCCCTTGACGCCAGTGCAAACATAAATGGATGGAACTGGAACTCCCATCATTGGGTGGGAAGAATCTATTTTATAATACACTAACATGTTTATGCTAAGAATCCATGGAAGCTTGAAAATAGTTAGGTGGGTTGAGATTCGTTCTTACCTTGAGGAAAATAGATCTCGATAATAAGACCCCTCAGGAAACATGGTTCATAGGAGTAGATTACTCCATTGGGATGTCTAGTTGTGGAACCTCATAGATTAGAGGGAGTAACAGAGGCTCTAAAACTGTTGTTTCAATGCCCTAGATGGGAAGACTAGTCCTAGAAACCTTCAGTAAAATCCCTAGAGCATGCTTTGCATCACCTGATAAAGAACCTAATAGAGCACCCTCTTCGCTTGTAATGGGGACCCTATCCATCTTCAAATTTATCCCAGATAATGAAATCCTAGTGAGAGATTCTAAAACAGAATTTGAGGAATATAAAAAACAAGTAATTTAATATGATTAACTCAAGGAGATCGACCATGTAGAAATAAAATAAAGGAGCAATCTAACTTCTCTTCTCTGGTATCACATACTCAATGACTAGCCCCTAAGATTATCCAGCACTAGATCCCAATGTCCCATCATTGGTCGATGTATTTTTAGTTGATTCATATTCAAGTGGAATCTCCTCACATTCTAGAAACCCATAGAACATCACCCGCACTGGGTTGGAAGGAGGCTCTTGTCTCCCACAATGATGGGAAAATGCATACCAATCTTCCAAGATTTCTATTTTTTGGTAGGACACGTTGGTCATGATACTAGCATGATAAACCTCTAAAAGATCTATCCCATCTTGGCTAAGCATCTTCTACAGCTACTCCACCATCATGTTCGTTATCAGTATCCCCCAAACCTACCAATGCATGGGGAACAAATCATGAATGAATGGATCTAGAGGATACCACAAATTCTTTCTGGGGGTTACCTAGGATATGCTATTTCCATCCTGAGAGCCCCCTACTCACTCCCACAACTTCTTATAGGGGTCCAGTCCACCTAGAGGCAGGTGTAAAACAACATCTTGAATCGCCCCCAATTCATCTCTAGCTTTAGATACCACATATTCCGAGATCTCACCTAAAATATAAGCATAACTGCCTCCTTTACACTCTAAAACCTCACTCACCATCGTGATCACTCTTATGCGTTGATGTAAGATCACACCTTTGTACTACACTACCCAATTTCCTATATAATCCTAGGAAAGGAATGCATTGATTTCAGATGATAGCGGCAAGATGGTCCTCCTTGAACCTTCACCAATAAACATCCACCACAACTGATCATGGACACTAGAATTCCAAACTTCTGAAAGATCTAAGATGGATTGTATGGATTATGATAGGTGGTAATGTTGATCGTGTCCACTAGAATTCCACCTAGAAGGCACGTAGGTATTCCCTGTGCTTCAATATCCACTGAAGGTAGTCCAAAATTGTGACAAATAGGGTTGATAATGAGAGGAATTTTAATTTCACATAATTTATAATTCAAATAGAAACCTCAGTCTTGCTGAGAGTCACTGACCGGACCATAGTGTTGTTGATCAATGTAGGTTGCAGACCATCATTCACAGGGATGATAGCATTTGAAATCTCAAAGCATCTAAAGTGAACCACAATATAACCATGAATGAACTGTAATGGGAAAAAAATTATCCTACGAACGTTACACCTTGAGAGATGGACCAAAAGGATATAGAGCTAGGCCAACATTAGAACACATAGATTAACCCTATTGTCGGCCTCTTATATTTTTCACCATCACCAAAATATCTAGGAATAAAAACATTCATGTGTCTCTAATTATAAATAACCATCCATTAAGGAATTTAGTAAAGAATGTGTTGTAGTGGAATAATAGTTTCTATTCATCAACTATACTGTAGCCCCACTGCTCATACTTCCCCTCCTCTAGATTCAGCTATTATGATCCTATCCTTCTCCTTTGTGGTGCTGATGAACAATACATCGTCAACCCTATCACATTCACATCTGAATACTTGTTCAAAAAAATTCCAACAAAGTCTTGAATGCAATGTCTTTTTTTTGTAAGGGGGAGCATGGTCCATGTTTCTCATCGACACAACCAGAAAGTGTTGTGTTATGAGTTGGTTATGCTTCCTGTATGCCCAAACATTTGTCTCCATAAAAAAATCATCGTATTGAAATCCATTCAATGGGATTAAACCAATGCAGTTCACATCCCACAAGCTAATTACCGCCTCCCTATGGTGAAGGTAAAATGTATTGGGGTATGGAGTCTAATAGATAAGGAAATCTAAAAAAACCTCTTACAGATGTTATATATGAAATTGGGATGTCTAAAATTCCTCATATATCCCAATATAATTCAAATCTACCCCATACTATAGGTAGGTGATGCTTATCTAGTATTCCCAAGCCCATTAATCGATAAAATTGACTTTAACCAACAGATACCAGTCTTTATGCTTGCCTTTACAGTTGTCCTGAATACTAAACTTGATGATGTTGGTGTAGCAGGATGGAAATTATTTAGCCTCTGGTTGCTCACCCATAACTAATTTCATCCATCCACTCAGTGTATACACAACAATTTCACCATGCTCTCAAGTAGGATGACCTAGAGAATTTATTTTCTAGTTGTTAACCTCATCTTAACATGTGAATCAAGAGCGCGATATGTGGAACTCAATGCCTTGGATTCTAACCACATCCATCATCCCAAAAATTATAGAATGGAAGGATGTTTCTCAAGGGAAAGTTCTTATGGGATTTATCTAGCATGAACAAGAGTTCCTAGTTTTTAGAAACAACCTTCCTGGATTGAGGGATATTAGGGTTTCCTACCATTTATTCCCTCTATTCGGTGAAAAAATAGCATTAATCTTAGCTAGGTTTAGTTGGTTGGTCATTTCAAAAGATTCAAGAAGTTTTATGGAAGGTGCATGAAAATTTGGTTACTTGGCATGTAATGGTCAAGGTGGAACAAAAAATTTGCTGAGTGAATGTAAAAAAAGGAACCTTGTTAATGGAATTAGCAGCATGAAAGAGGTATTTTCTTGAAAGACATGGTTTAAGATCAGGTTTTAATTCAAAGGATAACTTCCACGCATGAGAGATTTTTCTTACCATGTGAGAAGTTGTGTACTATACAAGGTGGAAAACCACTCCATTTATAGGTCCAAATTGTTGGGTGTCACACAATGCACAATAGATTTGTGTGACCAGAGGCAAGAGTCACATGACCCCATGGAAATTAGTCACTCTCTTTAGTGTTTCCCTCTTAACATGACCTTATGGTCCCCTATCACCTCAAATTCCAAGGAGGAATTTTTGGGGTTGAAATCTCATCTTGAACCTCAAATGATCATTTTTTGGTGTACAGAACATGTGAACCACCCCAAAATACTATTTTGGGAACCATGAGCTAGTTGTGTGCAAGTTTTAGAGCATGAGAACAAAGATACAATTCTACATGAAATAGATGTGCGTTCTATAAAAGACAAATAGTTCCACGAGTGATCCTAAGGAAAACTAAACTTTGAATTCCCATGCATGCAAGAAAGGTGTATTCCATGAATGAAACAAATGTACAAGGAAACACTATCACATGACCATCCAACTACATGCCCAGTATGACATCAATCCAATTTTATTGCACAGACTGAGGCCTAGCGGTAAAGAATAGGGAAGCGCGAAATTCAGTTCCACACCAAAGGTGTTTCAAAACACTAATATAGTATTTTGGATATAAATATGAGGTCACCCCTCCCATGGGGAGGATTTTTGAAATATGAAGTGATGCTCTATTGTGTGCATCTCACTCTATTCCCTAACAACATGCAACATCAGTGATCATGGACTATAAAAAGTATATATTTTTTACAATAGACCTCTTGTGGTCCCAAACATGAATTGGCCTATTATAAAATTATCCTCACACAAATAATACTAATGTTTGTTAGGTTCAAAAATGTTGATTTGTGTGAAACTCCAAATCTTGTGTGAAATTGTGACTCTTGACTCCATCAGTTTCCCTTGTTATAGAACCCCCAATTTTCACAACTATTTCACACAACACATATAATGTTCACACAAAAAATTCACGATACCCTAACTGATATTCCATATTCCTCTAGTGAAACCATTACCCAACCTATTTCTTCGAATCATATCTACCATGATTCCAAATTTTCATATACAAAGGGGTAGTAACGTCAAGCCTCCTGATATTCCCTCCTCCACAAAAATTTCAATGCCATTCCCCGCTTAGAGGTGCATGAACGGTGGTCACATAAGCCTAATAGGTGGAATATTTTAGGGAAACTATGAAACTATCTTGGATGATGTTCCTTATGCAGAATCATCCTCTTTCCATGACATGATTCTCTATGAGGAGTGATCCCTTACACATCTAAGATGCATGACGTGAAACTACCTAGCTCTATGTCCTAGATGTGTGACACTAAACTACATGACAAGAATCTTAGTACATAATATAAAATTGTAGCCTTAACCTATGTGATTAACATAAGATTCCCCATTTGTTATTGAAATTGGATGAACCCAGAACTCCTAACCTATTTAATAAACATAAGATTCCCTGTATATTACTCACATGGAAAGAAACTATCTTTCCAGATCATCAGATGTGACACCTAACTTGGAACATCCTATCGAGATAGATCAAGGCATGAGTTGAATGTATTGTAGATACGGGAACAAGATTAAAATCTGGTAGGTCCGTGATGTGAATAGGTTTAGTGCCATACATGGATAATATTTTTGATCAAAAATCCCCATGATGGAAGATCATGGAGGTGTTTCTGTAGGATGGAATTTTTCATCCAACGTGGATGGATCAAAACACCCTATTTAGGTGAATATTGAGGTTCATTCATGAGGTCAAACTGGATACTCGAAAACTCCCATCCATGGTGATGAAGATGGGGTTTCCTTTGTTTTTTCATGGAGCTCCATTTAACTCACATATTTGGATTTGATGGAAGATGAATGTTTAGGTGGAGATTGTGAGTCTTTCAACTCAATGTATTAACATGATGACTTCCTATGATGGGGGAGAGATGTTGTTTTCCTTTATGTATTCAAGCAATGATGCACAGAGGAGGAATGAGTTTTGGATTTTTTTAGGATCCTTCTTACTGGGAACCCTCCCTTGGTTTGTGGGTGGATATTTTAACATTATTGTGGATATTGAAGGGAAAATGGGTGGTTATACTATTCCAATTGAGGCCATGCAAGACTTCCACAACTTCATCAATGCGGCTGGTCTGCTGGACTTGGGGTTCAAGGGTAAACGATTCATGTGGTATAATAATTTCTGGCTGTCACAACATATATGGAGAAGGTTTGACAGATGCTTCATAGACATTAAAGGCCTTGATTACATAGCTAGGTTGACAGTTACTCATTTAACTTGATCATTATCATATCATTCCTTACTTTTAGTGGAGGTTTGACATGATAGTGTTGGGAAGTAGGATTTTCACTACTCTAGTAATTGGCATCAGGCTGAAGGATTCATAGAGGTTGTAAGAATGTCTTGGGAGCATGAGGAGAATGAGGGCACATGGCATGGCCTAGACAACCGTTTGAAATTTATTAAGAGGGACATTTAGGGTTGGTTAGATAATAGTCCAAATGAATTTTTGGGTGTGAACTCTGTCCCGGTGGACATTGAGAACTTGGAGGAGGAGCTTCAAATTAATTGGGATGAGAACAGGTTTACTGTCCTAGGTGATAAGCGCATGTTTCATATGGAGAAGCTGTTGGAGATTGAGAGATATTAGAATCAGTGATCTAGGGTGAGATGGTTGAATGAGGGATATCGCAATAGTGGTTTTTTCCATGCGTGTTTGATAGAAAGGAGTAACTTAAGACTGAATATTAACCCGTGAAATGGAGTATTTTCTTCTAAGGTGGATGTGGATGGGAAATTGGCACCGTACCACTATGAGGAACACTTTGCGGCAAGATTTCTTCTAGATATGATAATTTGGAGAACAATTCAGTGGATATGGGGTTTTGGCAGTGCATACCCCACTTGGCAGAGGGTTCTAAGAATGATATTATAGTGGCTATGATGAGTGGGGAGGAAATTAAGAGTACGGTTCTTGCTATGTCCCTTGATAGTGCTTGAGGTCTGGTTGGTTTTCTGAACGCTTTCTATGTGGTGGAATGGGGTATTGTTGGTCCTCAAGTGGTGAGGGTGATTCAAGACTTTTTTAGGGTGGTGTTCTCAATCAAGGTGTTGCTGCTTCAAGGGTGGTGCTAATTCTGATGACTATAGAGCCTACTAACATCAATCTGTACAAACCTCATTTCCTATTTAATGTGTCCTATAAGATCATGGAAAGCCAGATTGCGAGTAGGTTGAACCGGATCATTCCAAGATAGGTATTTAGGGAGCAACATGGGTTTGTGAAAGGATATAATATTCAAGGGGTGGTGGTGATTGCTAGTGAGCTGGTTTATGCTCTCAATAAGAGGGTAGTAGGTCCAAATGTCATTTTCCATGTTTATATGAACAAGGATTATGAAAAAATGAAATTAAACTTTCTTATTTGGGTGATGAGACATTTTGGGTTTCATGAATGGTTTTTAATCTCTATTCTAGGTGCTATTCTTCTCCTTATATCACCATCTATCTAAAAGGGAAATGATTTGGATTTTTTAAATTGGTCTGTGGATTTAGGTAGGGTGACCCCTTCTTCCCAAACATCATTATCTTGGCACATGAGGCCTTATCAAGGAATTTCAGTAGAGGAAAGGAGAGTAGAATACTGGACCCTTTTCTCAGTAGGAATGGTAGGGAAGGCATGTCTTATTTCATGTTCGATGAAGATATCTTGATCTTCATTAATGGAAGGCGGTGATCGTTGAGGGGTCTCATGGAGATTTTTACCGTGTATGGATTATTGAGAGGGAAATATATTAACAACAACAAGATACATGTTTTTATTTCTAATAAGTGCATGGGGAATTGATGCAGGTCAATTTAAGACATATTGGGTAGTCCAAAACAGAAAATTCCTATGATTTATCTTGGAGTCCCACTTGTGTGTGGGCACATTAAAAAGAGTTTTTTTGAGGATGCTATTAATCAGGTGTTTTGGCGTATTTTTAACTGGATGAACAACTTGTTATCATTTTATGAGAGGGTAACCTTGATTAATAGTTTGTTGTACACCATCCCTATGCATGTGTTCTCAATCCTTAGACCCCTAAAAGGGACCATTTCAAGAATGGAAAATGGTTCTAAATTATTTTATTTGGGATGCCAACCACAGAGGTCGTTGTCATTGGGATGGTTGGTATCGTTTAGCTAAACTAGTTGAAGAGGGGGGAGTTGGGTTACGTGACATCAATGATACCATGTAGAGCTTGAAATTAAGGCTTGGATGGGATATTATGGATGGAAATTCTTTGTGGGCCTCTTTATTCAGAATTCGCTATGGGGAGCAATGGGCGGCCTCTAGATCCTGCATGCCACCACTAACTACACTTGAAAGGATTATGTTCTTGTGTATGGATGAGCTGTAGGGATCAACATGGTGAATCATTGGGAATGGTGACATTCGTTTTAGGAACTAAAATTTGTTTTATGAGCGACTGGTTTTCTCAGGGTGTTTGTAATTGGATAATACTTTTAAGGAAACATCTGGGCATTTGTTTCTACTTCAGAATGTTCTCAACTAGGAGGAGGAGAAGATTTTATGGGAGATTTCCTTTAATTATCAAGAGGACATGTGCTATTTCATGAGGTTGTGTTTGGGTAATTTTTATATCCAGGAGTACAATAAGTTAGTTCAGGTTGAGTCTTTTCTCAACATATGGGCATCAAAGTATTGGTGCAAGGAAATTCCCTTGAAAATGTACCTGCTAATTTTTCACAATAAAAATAGAGCTCTGCCTACGGAGGATAGCATTCAGTGTAAGGGGGTTCATCTGGATTCTCAATGATTTTGTGGTAGGAATTCTCATAGTGAGTCCGTGGTGCAACTCTTTTTCTAGTGTGAATGGGAGAGGTTTCATTGGTTGCATTTCTCTCCCTCTCTGCATGATTACCTTGATCATACCTCCCTCCATGATTTCTTGGACACTTGGATCAAGGGTCAGATGGAAGTTCCATGGAATGTAAGGCGAGGTGTGTTATTCTTTCCTCCATCTACTGGTCAACTATGAGGAGTGGAACCAAAATCTTTTGGGCGAAGGGAGGTCCCTTAATTACATTTGGATCCAATTGAAGGGTCTTCTCTTTGAGTTGGGCCCTATGTTGAATGGGGGCCATCATCTTCTGGATCAGTCCTGAAATAATGTTCCAATTAGACATAACATCTAGGAGGGACATTGTATAAGTTGTAATCCTTCAGTGAGAGGTGTTAAATTGAATGTGGAATGTTATCTGATTAATGGAATCATGAGAGGTGGTGGGGTACTGCGTGATTCATGTGGATCAGTGCTGGTGGCCTTTAATGCATTCTTTGGCACTAGAATTTCTTTGGGGACGGATTCACGGGCACTTCTCACTGGAATCATAGTTTTTCAGAGGGCTATTTTTTAGGTAGATAAAGTAGATTCAAATTCGGAAGTTATTGTTAGATTCGTGAAAGTTATTTATGATCTGTGCTCGGACATGGTGTATGTGATCCCTAGATGTGCACTTGAAACGTATTGTGGGAAAATAGTTAAGAATTGTTGAAGGGAGTCTAACTTTGTGGCTGATGCGCTATCTGTCACATACAAGAAATATTTTAAAGGTATTTTTCATTTAATTTACATCATTTCTTTGTTTTGGGGGTTTCCCTAGGTTTTAGGGAGGAATAGATGAGTATTCATGAATTGGGCCAAGCCGTGAGCCCAATTCCAGATTAAAAAATAAATTTTGTATCTTTTATAACTTTTTCATTTTTCAATATTTTTCATCCATTCAAATTCCTAATTGACCTACCCTAACCTATTAACACCACCAAGGTAATTTGGAGCTTTTAGAAGTTCATAACCAGGGGTTATTTGGGTTTTTGTCTAAGGGGTTGGGCCTGCCCGAAATCCCAATTCCTGTTTTAAAAATAAAATTTGATTTTGTTATAACTTATTCATTATTTGGGCTTTTTCGGTGATTCCAAGTCTCACTCAAGCCCAAGTAACCCATCCGCGCGCCTGAACTCTCTCCCACCCATTTTGAGCTCTGTAGAATAGCGATTTTGTGCCGATCTTCATAGGGTTCCTCAAATCGCCCAGATTTGAAGAGGTAAAGTACTTCCTTCATAAATCTCTCAATTCTCAGTCTTTTTCCTCCATTCCAGTTCCTAAATGAGATAATACATCTTGTTAGAACGTAACCTAAATTTGGGATCTTTTAAATTTCAGATACTGGAGTTTTGGAGTGATTACTTCAAGATACTTCAAGTAAATGAGCCCTTTTCTTTCCTCTTTCAAATTACTTTGGGTTTAACTCTTTGTTCTTAGGGTTTATTCGGTTATAATTGAGTTTACTAATGTCCAGAATCTAGGATTTCGAACCTAGGGTTTAACTTTGGGTTTTCTTGGCCAATTTGTGTGGTTTTAGGTTTGATCTAGTTCTCTCTTGGTGCGGCGGGGGTGCGATTTGATTTCGCACGGAGATTCAAGGGGTTTTGTTAATTTGGTAGGTGATTCCATTGTGTGTGCAATCTTTGTGAATTAGCTTGCTGTTTTTCATGGTACTCTAATGTTTATTTCAATTGAATGTTTCTGTAAAAATTGGTTTTAGTTGCATTTATAATGCAAATGAATTTTAAGTTCCAATTTTTGGTGAAATTGAGGGTTTTCCATTCAAATCATTTATTGGTTCATTTTGGGATGCCCCATAACTGAATTTTTGGTTTCATTAAAGGGTTATGAACTGAAATTTGGTTTTAATATCTTACAAGTGTTATCATAGTGTGAAAGGTGGATATCATAAAGATCTTTGGGTGAAAAACAATGTGATGTTTTGAGAGGTTGTTTTATTGGAAATAAAATTATTTTATTGTGTGTTTTAAATGGTATAAAATGTGTGTAGCTACTGTACAATTTGTTTGTGACCAGTAGTGATATTTTATATGAAAATGGATGTGTGTTGTTTGCTAAAATTGTTTGACCACAAAAGGGGAAGCCCGGGTACTTAGGTGGGGCGGATTTGTACTAGTACGGCTAGTGGATCGGATGGGTTTTGTCCCTGTTCCACTTAGCATCTGGATAACGACAACTCTAACTAAACTATTTGGATGATGATTGGGGACCACTAGGTTATGGGTATGTTCCCTACTAGTGGCTCGTGCACGAGAACGGATTTTTCTATGGTTACTCTACACCGAGGTACGAGGTACATAGGGCCCGAGACAACCTAGTGCTTAGGGGTGTTCCTGATTTTGATGCTCATAGAATTTGTGGTATTTACCCTCGTTATGGGTTGTTTTTGGCAGTACATTACAGTATCTCACATGTCTATTTAATGTGCTAACATTCTGAAATTCTCGAATTGAAAACTGTTTTCATTTGAAAGTTGCATTTCTTTGAATTTTAACACTGTTTCACCTTGTGTATTAAAATTGCTTGTTTTGTTCACATTGTATTGCATACTCTTTGGAATCAACTGGTGGTATCCTATTGGGCTTAGGCTCACACCCTACTTACACCCCTTGGGTGTAAGTAGACCTGCTTATGCTTGACTCAGGTAAAGGGAAGGCTAAGGGTGATGGCGGTTCGGGATGTTAGTACCCATCTTTGGGGCGGAGTTGCGGGGATGGATTGCGTGTGATGATCCCCTTGTCTTGTGGAGTCCATGGGGATGTCTTGATGTTGTCATTATTTTTATTTGGACCAATTTTTGTGTCTTTAAACATATGTATTCAGATCTGGTTTTGTTAAGAATGGTTTAGCATGGAAATTTCAGATTCTTATCATTGATTGTTTTATTTGTTTTATGCTTTCATACTCGGGTAAATCGTTCCCAAATCATATTGTTTTATACCCGGGCACTTGTGCCAGCCCGTGGGGATAGGGAATGCCCTTCGGGCCTTGCCACGGGCCAGGTTTGGTGCCGTTAATGGTGGCGACCAGATCTGGTTCGTGACAAAATGGTATCAGAGGAGGTTAATGTTTTTGGGTTATATTGTTATTTTGAGATGAGTCGGGATAGACAGGAGCTAGGACTGTCGGGGCTCGGGGTATTGGTTGTGAGTAGGGTGCCTGGCCCACACCTCTCATGGCAGACCTTGAGTCACCAGAGGATGTTGGAATTTGCTGATTTACTTCACTTCTAGGTGAGACGTGTGGGCTGCAGACCACATGTGGACATCAGGCAGATGTGGAGTAGTTGTTTCTTTTATTACAAGAATGTGTTTAGTTTGTTTATATTTGATGTATTTGATTACAATTTTCAGAATTGTGGTATTGACTATTTCTTTTGTGACTGTTGCATTTTGTAGCAACATGCCTCCCCGGAAAGCTCCCACGCACCCACAGGAGGAAGCTGGAGAGAGTTCTCCCACGCCGATTGATCAGAGGCTAGTCGAGGCCGTGGTCCGGGCTGTCCAGGCTCTAGGATATGGACCAGCTCCAGCTCCAGCTCCTGTTAGAGAGGATTATACTGGTCCTATAAAGGACAAGGCCCAGGAGTTCCTGAAAAATAAGCCTCCAACCTTTCGAGGAAGCTCAGAACCCCAGGAAGCAGAAGAATGGCTCGAGAAGATCGAGCGTATGTTTGAGTTCCTGGAAACACTCGAGGAGCTCAGGGTGAAGTGTGCCTCCTTTCTGTTGGAGGGTCCCAGCCGTAAATGGTGGGAGTCAGTGCTTCAATCTGGGAAGAATGAGCAGATGCGCTGGAGAGATTTCAAGGTTGTCTTCAATGAACAGTATTGCCCTGAGGTGTTGGCTTATGCCAGGTCTAGAGAGTTCATGGAACTTGTTCAGGGGAATCTATCTGTGATGGAGTATGCCAACCGTTTCGCTGAATTGGTTCGGTATGCTCCAGAAATTGTCTCTAATGAGCAAGCGAAGGCCCAAAGGTTTGAGAAAGGCTTGCGACCAGAGATATACTCCCAGGTGTTCTTGTTTAAGCTGAGGACCTATGCTGAGGTCGTTGATCGGGCGTGCATGGTGGAGATTGATAGAAAAGGCAGGGCTGGTTTCTATGGTTCTGTATCAGCAGTGGGAAGTGGAAGCTCCTCAGAGAAGAAAAGGAAGCGGGAGGATCATGTGAAGAAAGGAGGGGGCAGTTCAGGCCACTCTTCCAGGCAGTTTTCTTCTGCTGCTTCTGATGCAAGATCGGTCGTGTGCCACCAATGTGGGAGGCCTGGGCATATCCGACCAGCATGTCCACTTCCTCCAAAGCCTTGTTTCCAGTGTGGAGGTATGGGGCATTTGCAGCGCTTCTGCAGTGTGGCACGTCCACTCCCAAGTGGGGCAGGGTCAGTGGCTTCAAGAGGAGTGCCAACACAGTCCGAGCCGTCAAGGACTGGGGGATCTCGATTTGGTGGTCGTGGTGGTAGGGCTGGATCATCTTCTGGGCAGAGCCAGTTCAGGGCACAGCCTCAGGCTAGCGGTCGTTCTCAGACAGATACTGGACACCTCCATGCAGTGGACCAGACACCAGCAGGATCAGAGGCGGGACCTTCGACAGTTCGAGGTACCGTTCTGATTGCATCTTCTATTGCTACTGCTCTTTTTGATACTGGTGCCTCTATTTCATTCATTTCTGCCCATTTTGTGGACATTCTGAATTTTCCAACTGAGTTGATGTCTTTCGCGATGGAGTTGGTGACACCGCTGGGAAAGAAGAAGGAGCAGGGCCTTAGGTGCCCCTCATGTGCACTTTCTGTATCAGGGGTCGAGATGGAGTGGGACCTTATGGTCTTAGATATGGACCTTTTTGATGTCATACTCGGGATGGATTGGCTAGTTCACTTCCAGGCACACATCGACTGCTACAGAAGGCGTGTGAGTTTCACGGCACCTGACGGGAGTCGTCAGGTTTTTCATGGTGAATGGGATCCTCGGTCAGGTCGCGCAGGGCCTCCACTCCCAGAGTTGGGAAGTGTTATCTTCCAGTTATCTTCGATTGTGCTAGAGGATGGTCTTTCCCCTGAAGGTGCACTACCTCATGTAGTGAATGAGTTTCCTGAGGTATTCCCTGATGATTTTTCTGGTTTGCCCCCGGAGCGGGATGTGGAGTTTTCGATTGATCTGGCGCCGGGAACACAGCCGATATCTCTTCCCTCCTATCGCATGGCCCCCACCGAGTTGAGGGAATTAAAGATACAGCTGGACGACTTAGAATCCAAAGGATTCATTCGCCCGAGCGTCTCTCCTTGGGCCGCTCCTGTGTTGTTTGCAAAAAAGGCTGATGGATCCCTCCGGTTGTGCATTGATTACCGGAAGCTGAATAAGGTAACAATTAAAAACAAATACCCTTTGCCCAGAATAGATGATTTGTTTGACCAGTTGAAGGGAGCAAAGTGGTTCTCAAAGATAGACCTGCGTTCAGGGTATCATCAACTCAGGGTGAAGGAGTCAGATATCCCAAAGACAGCCTTTCGGTGCAGGTACGGCCACTTTGAGTATTTGGTCATGCCCTTCGGATTGACCAATGCTCCAGCAGTCTTTATGGCACTTATGAATAGGGTGTTTCATCAGTATCTCGATTCCTTTATTGTGGTGTTCGTGGATGATATTCTGGTATACTCTAGCTCCGAGGAGGAACACGAACATCACTTGAGGATCGTTTTAGGTACATTACGGGATCACCGCCTCTATGCAAAGTTGTCAAAGTGCACCTTCTGGATCAGAGAGGTGAGATTTCTGGGGCATGTGATCTCAGAGCACGGAGTTTCAGTGGACCCTGAGAAAATTAGTGCGGTTATGTCATGGGAGCAGCCGAAGAATGTGTTCGAGATCAGGAGTTTCCTTGGCCTGGCTGGTTACTACAGGCGATTCGTTCGGGATTTCTCTCGGCTTGCATCACCAATGACTGCGCTCACCCGGAAAGGGGTGAAGTTTGTATGGGGTCCAGAATGTCAAGCATCATTCGAGGAGCTGAAGAGACGGTTGACTACCGCCCCTGTGCTGATTTTGCCTGAGGCTGGGAAGGGTTATGTGGTTTATTGTGATGCTTCAGGTATGGGTCTTGGGTGCGTGCTTATGCAAGATGATCACGTGGTGGCTTATGGCTCTCGCCAACTCCGACCACATGAAAAGAACTACCCTACCCATGACTTGGAGTTGGCAGCGGTGATGCATGCTTTGAAGACATGACGTCACTACCTCTTTGGTGAGAAGTTTGTGGTCTACTCTGATCACAAAAGCTTGGCTTATATCTTCTCGCAGAAGGACCTCAACTTGAGGCAACGTCGCTGGATCGAGTACTTGCAGGGGTTTGACTTTGACATTGTCTATACCCCAGGCAAGGGTAATGTAGTGGCCGACGCTTTGAGCCGAAGAGTTCCAGTGCAGGCTTTGAGGAAGTCTAGTGATGAGTGGGCATTGATGGGGCTCTTTTCTCAAATGCATGTGGAGGCTAGGGAACACAGTGGAGGGGCATTCTTGGCGAGTGTCCAGTTGACTCCTTCTCTATTAGAGTTGATTCAGCAGGAACAGCCCAGTGATGATCTTTGTCAGCGGTCTAAGAAGTTCCTTCATGGTGGGGAGACATCCTCTGATTGGTCGTCATCTCCCGAGGGCATCTTGTGCTTCAAGGGCCGTTCAGTAGTGCCATTATCTCTACGGAAGGTGGTGATGCAAGATAGCCACCAGTCTCAGTGGGATGTCCATCCGGGTGCCACCAAGATGTATTATGACGTTCGTCGGCAGTTTTGGTGGCCTGGTATGAGACGGGACATAGCAGGCTTTGTTTCGAAATGCTACACATGTCAGCAGGTGAAAGCAGAGCACCAAAGGCCATCCGGTTTGCTCCAACCACTACCCATTCCTACCTGGAAGTGGGAAGAGGTTTCCATGGACTTCATTGTTGGCTTACCTCGTACACCTCGGGGTAAGAATGCTATTTGGGTGGTGATTGATCGTCTGACCAAATCAGCCCACTTCATTCCGATTAAAGATACAACTAAAGTAGATGAGTTGGGCCATTTGTATCTTCAAGAAGTGGTGAGACTCCATGGTGTACCATCAGCTGTTGTCTCGGATAGAGACCCCCGCTTCACTTCTCGATTTTGGGAAGGCCTTCAGAAGTCCTTGGGGTCTCAGATTAAGATGAGCACAGCATACCACCCACAGACGGATGGTCAGACAGAGCGGGCAAATCAGATATTGGAGGACATGCTTCGTGCATGTGTCCTGGACTTTGGAGGTTCTTGGGATAGCCATTTGGGATTGGTAGAGTTTGCTTATAATAATAGTTACCAATCCACGATTCGAATGGCCCCTTTTGAGGCGCTCTATGGTCGGCCTTGTCGGTCCCCCCTATGTTGGGCTGAGGTAGGAGAGACTTCACTGTTGGGGCCGAGCCTTGTGCAGGAGACTTCTGAGAAGGTCAAGTTGATCAGGCAGCGCTTATTGACAGCTCAGAGTCGTCATAAATCTTATGCTGACCGGAGGCGTCGAGACCTAGAGTTTTCTGTGGGTGACAGGGTATTCTTAAAAGTGGCCCCTCGTCTGGGCCATCGTCGATTGGGAAAGCAAGGTAAGTTGATGCCACGGTATGTCGGACCCTTTGAGATCACCGAGCGTATTGGTAAGGTGGCATACAGGTTGGCCTTACCTTCTCAGTTGACATCTATCCATGATGTCTTCCACGTCTCCCAGTTGAAGAAATACAATCCAGATCCATCCCATGTGTTGAGTTGGGAAGAACTAGAGATAGAGCCTGACTTGTCTATCGTTGAGAGGCCGGTGAAAATAGTGGACTCCCAGGAGAAGATACTTCGAGGAAAGTCTATTCCTTTAGTCCGGGTTTTATGGCAGCATGGGAATGATACACATGAGACATGGGAGCGAAAGTCATGGGTCAAGGAAGAGTACCCATTCTTATTTTCCAACCGAGATTCATGTTGACTTTCCGGGGCGGAAAGTCCTTCATGGTGGGGAGAATTGTCACATACAAGAAATATTTTAAAGGTATTTTTCATTTAATTTACATCATTTCTTTGTTTTGGGGGTTTCCCTAGGTTTTAGGGAGGAATAGATGAGTATTCATGAATTGGGCCAAGCCGTGAGCCCAATTCCAGATTAAAAAATAAATTTTGTATCTTTTATAACTTTTTCATTTTTCAATATTTTTCATCCATTCAAATTCCTAATTGACCTACCCTAACCTATTAACACCACCAAGGTAATTTGGAGCTTTTAGAAGTTCATAACCAGGGGTTATTTGGGTTTTTGTCTAAGGGGTTGGGCCTGCCCGAAAGCCCAATTCCTGTTTTAAAAATAAAATTTGATTTTGTTATAACTTATTCATTATTTGGGCTTTTTCGGTGATTCCAAGTCTCACTCAAGCCCAAGTAACCCATCCGCGCGCCTGAACTCTCTCCCACCCATTTTGAGCTCTGTAGAATCGCGATTTTGTGCCGATATTCATAGGGTTCCTCAAATCGCCCAGATTTGAAGAGGTAAAGTATTTCCTTCATAAATCTCTCAATTCTCAGTCTTTTTCCTCCATTCCAGTTCCTAAATGAGATAATACATCTTGTTCGAACGTAACCTAAATTTGGGATCTTTTAAATTTCAGATACTGGAGTTTTGGAGTGATTACTTCAAGATACTTCAAGTAAATGAGCCCTTTTCTTTCCTCTTTCAAATTACTTTGGGTTTAACTCTTTGTTCTTAGGGTTTATTCGGTTATAATTGAGTTTACTAATGTCCAGAATCTAGGATTTCGAACCTAGGGTTTAACTTTGGGTTTTCTTGGCCAATTTGTGTGGTTTTAGGTTTGATCTAGTTCTCTCTTGGTGCGGCGGGGGTGCGATTTGATTTCGCACGGAGATTCAAGGGGTTTTGTTAATTTGGTAGGTGATTCCATTGTGTGTGAAATCTTTGTGAATTAGCTTGCTGTTTTTCATGGTACTCTAATGTTTATTTCAATTGAATGTTTCTGTAAAAATTGGTTTTAGTTGCATTTATAATGCAAATGAATTTTAAGTTCCAATTTTTGGTGAAATTGAGGGTTTTCCATTCAAATCATTTATTGGTTCATTTTGGGATGCCCCATAACTGAATTTTTGGTTTCATTAAAGGGTTATGAACTGAAATTTGGTTTTAATATCTTACAAGTGTTATCATAGTGTGAAAGGTGGATATCATAAAGAGCTTTGGGTGAAAAACAATGTGATGTTTTGAGAGGTTGTTTTATTGGAAATAAAATTATTTTATTGTGTGTTTTAAATGGTATAAAATGTGTGTAGCTACTGTACAATTTGTTTGTGACCAGTAGTGATATTTTATATGAAAATGGATGTGTGTTGTTTGCTAAAATTGTTTGACCACAAAAGGGGAAGCCCGGGTACTTAGGTGGGGCGGATTTGTACTAGTACGGCTAGTGGATCGGATGGGTTTTGTCCCTGTTCCACTTAGCATCTGGATAACGACAACTCTAACTAAACTATTTGGATGATGATTGGGGACCACTAGGTTATGGGTATGTTCCCTACTAGTGGCTCGTGCACGAGAACGGATTTTTCTATGGTTACTCTACACCGAGGTACGAGGTACATAGGGCCCGAGACAACCTAGTGCTTAGGGGTGTTCCTGATTTTGATGCTCATAGAATTTGTGGTATTTACCCTAGTTATGGGTTGTTTTTGGCAGTACATTACAGTATCTCACATGTCTATTTAATGTGCTAACATTCTGAAATTCTCGAATTGAAAACTGTTTTCATTTGAAAGTTGCATTTCTTTGAATTTTAACACTGTTTCACCTTGTGTATTAAAATTGCTTGTTTTGTTCACATTGTATTGCATACTCTTTGGAATCAACTGGTGGTATCCTATTGGGCTTAGGCTCACACCCTACTTACACCCCTTGGGTGTAAGTAGACCTGCTTATGCTTGACTCAGGTAAAGGGAAGGCTAAGGGTGATGGCGGTTCGGGATGTTAGTACCCATCTTTGGGGCGGAGTTGCGGGGATGGATTGCGTGTGATGATCCCCTTGTCTTGTGGAGTCCATGGGGATGTCTTGATGTTGTCATTATTTTTATTTGGACCAATTTTTGTGTCTTTAAACATATGTATTCAGATCTGGTTTTGTTAAGAATGGTTTAGCATGGAAATTTCAGATTCTTATCATTGATTGTTTTATTTGTTTTATGCTTTCATACTCGGGTAAATCGTTCCCAAATCATATTGTTTTATACCCGGGCACTTGTGCCAGCCCGTGGGGATAGGGAATGCCCTTCGGGCCTTGCCACGGGCCAGGTTTGGTGCCGTTAATGGTGGCGACCAGATCTGGTTCGTGACACTATCTCATATTGGAAGGCAGGAGGATGATCCTTTTATTTATGATAGCTTAGGATCCCTCACTTGGGAATGTATGTCTTTTGTTCAAGGGGATTCCCTTGGTTTACACCATTTTCGACCTCCTTGAACTCTTGGTTGGGTGGTGTTTTGATGCCACCGTGAACTTTCATAATAAAAAATGTAATTTCTAGTCAGTAAATTCATTTCGAATAGGAATACATGTAGGTGGAAAATGTACCCAATGTATAGAGGTGACCAAAGATGACCAATGTGACTACTCTTCTAATTGAAGGTTACTACCTAGTCAAGATAGAAGCATCATAATTAACTGGTGTCCACATAGGGATAGAATTATGAATTAGTTCCACAAACAGGACTCAAATTTATGAGGGATACCCATAATAAGAAACGGTCTCCAAGGAGTAATCCATTGAATGGGGAAATGAAATCTAATTATCATGTTTCGATCAAAGAGAAGATGTCACTAATTAAAGTTATTAAAGGTTATCTCTTTGGAAAGAAGAAATACTTGGTAATATAAACATAACACATCATCTCTAGGTGAAAGAAAGAAGTTGCGTCACTGATGAAAGCATTAGAAACAATTCCATTGAAGCCTATAATTGGATTTTTTCATATCCAACTCGATAGGAATATTTGATCCAAGAATATTATGGTTGATGTCAGTGATCATTTCTTGAGCCAAGCCTCTAACACGCTGAATCATTCTAAGACTGAAAACCCCATTTTTTCATAAATGTTGTATGGGAGGTTCTAGGATAATCTTTTGTTAATCCTAATGGAAAACACTTTATAATGGAAATAAAACATATTAATAGGCCTGTATTAATCGAGATAGGAATGATATTTACCATTAAGGATGAGAACCAGAGAAGTGGAACATGCCACCTGAGGGATATTACCACCATGAAAAAAATCCTACACCATTTCCACTAGATCTCTCCCATCCAGATCCCATGAGGCCACAAAAAAAATTGTAGGAAGTCATATAGGCCTGACTAACATTCTAGGAGAATAGAATATATTTCCTCATGGATTTCCATCCCTTCTAGAATATATTCAAATAATTTATTTTTGATATTTGATACCATATGAGGGATGGTGTTGAAATGCTCTGCGTAGACCCTCATATATCGTCCTTGCATGGGAGGGTAAGAACCCTCAAGAAGATATTTGAAGAATTAATCTTCCTTACCTCTCACCATTAAATAGTCATCAGTATAGGTACAATTCTCTAGAAGAATATTGGGTATGTAGATATGCCTCTTTTCCTTAATGCATGCTTGGAAATACATGATGTTCCAGTCTCCTTCCCTAAGCTATTTTTTCTAGATTTATCATATTTGAAAAACTCATGTTTCATTAGAAGATTGTATATAATGTTGTTTTTTTGGGAAAGGAAACTAAATGTAACCTCATAACAACTATTTTAAAGACTAGACAACATCCACTAAATCTATATTTTGATTTATTCTATGTTCGAGAATCGAGGAGGTTGATTATTGATCAAGGATCTCTTTTTCGATGCCTAAGGTTGTTATGAAGAAAATCAGTATGTACTCTCCCCTTATTGGTTTTAATCAATAAGTCTTTATGTACTCTCCCCATTTTTTCCATGGGATCCATGATAACATTAAAATACACTCTCGTTAGCCATGATGAGTCTCTTGGTTTAAAGGACCCAAGATCATGCCTCAAGGATTATCTTTTCTATACATCACATTTGGAATAGATAAAGGTGATGATATAATAGTGTACTCCAACATTATTATTTTCAATGAAGAACTGGTCCAATGTTACCACCAACTCTATAGAAATATTGGGTTTCTAGAAGATCATTATATTATGGGTTTGGGGGTTGTCATGTATAAAATAATGCACCCTTATTTTTTGGGTGAATTATGAAATCTTGGGGGGTTGTTGATTAGGTTTGAGCACTAAAGAGAGGAAAATACATAAAGACGTGTTGATTAACACCAAGAACCTCACCAAATAATAAAACTACTAGGAAGAAACCAAATTATAGAATAAATTTAGCTTGGGAAAATCTGGAAAAAATAATTCAACTAAGGTCTAATGGTGGAGGAGTGACCAATGTGAAGGCCACATATGGAAAAAAACCTCTATAGAACCATCCACTGATCCTAGATAGATCTAATGTATGGTGATTTTAGGGATGCCCAAGAGGGAGTTAGGTAGAGAGAGCGACACCCAAAGAATATCTTCATATATAGAGGGTTCGGAGAGAACACTACTAGGGCCTTTCATGGAAGTGATCCATTAGGTGGACCTGATGAAAAATTTGATGGTTATGCTAGTAAAAATGATAGAGGAACAACAACCATCAAGGGAGATATCGATGAGAATGCAGATGCAAGTGAGGAATGAGAAACTGGAAGAAGGATTCAAATTGTGGTTGGAATATGATGTGCATTCTCAAGATCCAAGAGAACAATGGCTAATAATATCATATACAATAATAAAAACACAACTTATCTATGTGTATTTTCTATTAGAAAAATTTTAAAATGTATCTAATAAATTTATAAACATTTCAGAAAAATTTCAATAAATGATGTGTCACTAATTAGTAATGTTTCTAGAAAAATTCATAATTGAATTTTAATTATAAGTATTCCCAAAAACATTTTTAAATGAAGTTTCTATAATTATAGATGATTTTAAACATTAAATTTTTTTCAATTATCAATATTTATAGAAGTGTCGGTAATTCCATTGTTTTACTACTGTTTCCAGAAATGTTGGTAAATGTGTTTTCACTAATTAATTAATAACCAATGTATCTAGAAATGTTGGTAATCATGCATTTTATGTACCAAATTTTCCTAAAAAATTGGGAATTTACACATTTCTTATTAAATTTAATTTTTTGACCCTTCCTCCCACCCTACCATACCGCTCCACTCGCGGTCACTACCCTGCAAGACCACATCATGGATCACTACGGTCACCACCTCTGATCTTATTCAACCTTGGCAGACCTCTCCACTCACATTCGCACCATTCTAGTCCTTACCGATCCTTACTGCTGTCAGCACATGTGATCTCTTTCACCACCAAAACTTATAGTTTCCATCATTACATACCATGTCGATCCTCTCCACACAATTAAGGTCACTGAACCTACATGAAAAAAAAATATCCCCATGTTTTTATATATATTAGCGATGTTTTAAAATTCCTCCAGTCAATTTAGCAATGATTCTAAATAATGTTGGTAAATTTGGTGTCACTAATAAGTAATGATTATAGAAATGTTTATAATTAAATTTTATTTACCAGTATTCTCAGAAACATCGATAAATGTGGTGTTTCTAATTATCAATTTTTATACATATTAAAAACAAGTCAATTATCATTGTTTCAAGAAGCATCGATAAGTTCATTTTATTTAATAGTGTTTCTAGAAATGTTGGTAAATGTATTTTCTCGAATTAGATAATGAAAAATGTGTCAAAGAAATGTTTACAATCAAGCATTTTATGTACCAAAATTTCCAAAAATATTGAGAATATACACATTTGTTTATTGAATTTTATTTTGGGATCCTGCCTCCTGCACATCCGAACCTCTCCACTCCCAGTCCCTTCCCCACTAGACCATGCCAAGGCTCACTACAATCACTACCTCCAATCGCACTCAACCCCTACTAGACCTCTCTGTTCATATTTTCCACCTTCTAGACCTCACCGACCCTTACTGTAGTCACTGCCTATATTCTCCTTCACCACCACTGCTCGTAATTTCCATCACGACAGACCTCACCAAGACTCACCCCATAGTAATGGTCACCGACCCCACCAGACATTACTAGGCATCACTGAGCCTCATTGTAGTTGTTGCCTACAATCTCCCACACATCCTCAATTATCATTGTTTCAAGAACCATCAATAAGTTCATTTTATTTAATAGTGTTTCTAGATATGTTGTTAAATGTATTTTATCTAATTAGCTAATAAAAAATGTGTCAAAAAATGTTTTCAATTAAGCATTTTATGTACCAAAATTTCAAAAAACATTGAGAATATACACATTTGATTATTGAATTTTATTTTGGGACCCTTCCTCTCGCACTTCCAGACCTCTCCACTCGCAGTCCCTGCCCTGCAAGACCATGCCAAGGATCACTGCAATCATCACCTCCAATCTCACTCACCCACTGCTATACATCTCCATTCGCAGTTTCCACCTTCCAAACATCACCGAGCTTTACTGTAGTCCCCACCTATGGTCTCCTTCACCACCTCTGCTCGTAGATTCCATCACGATAGACCTCGCCATGACTCACCCCCCATTAATGGTCACCGAACCCAACAGACATTACTAGGCATCACTGAGCCTCATTGTAGTTACTGTCTCTAATCTCACTCACTTACTCAATTATCATTATTTCAATAAGCATCGATAAGTTCATTTTATTTAATAGTGTTTCTAGAAATGTTGGTAAATGTATTTTCTCTAATTATATAATAACAAATGTGTCCAAAAGTGTTTTAAATAAAGCATTTTATGTACCAAAATTTCCAAAAACATTGAGAATATACACATCTGTTTGTTAAATTTATTTTAGGACCCTACCTATCGCACTTACAGACCTCTCCACTCACAGTCCCTTATAGACCTATCCGTTCGCAGTTGTCGCCTTCCAGACCTCACCGAGCCTTACTGCAGTCACCACCTTTGGTCTCCTTCACCACTACTTCTCGTAGTTTCCATCACGATAGACCCCGCCAATCCTTACCCACCACAAATGGTCACCGACCCCACCATACATTTCTAGGAATCACCGAGCCTCATTCTAGTTGATTTTTCCAATCTGCATCACTTCCTCAATTATCATTATTTCAAGAAGTATCGATAAGTTCATTTTATTTAATAATGTTTCTAGAAATGTTGGTAAATGTATTTTATCTAATTAGATAATAACAAATGTTTCAAAAAATGTTTGAAATCAATCATTTTATGTACCAAAATTTCCAAAACAAAATGATAATATACACATTTATTTATTGAATTTTGTTTGGGACCCTACCTATTTCACTTCTGAATCTCTCCACTCATAGTCCTTGCCCTTGTAGACCATGCCAAGGTTCACTGCAATCATCACCTCCAATCTCACTCACCCCCTGCTAGACCTCTCCTTTCGTAGTTTCCACCTTCCAGACCTCACTGAGCCTTACTACAGTCACCACCTATGGTCTCCTTCACCACCACTACTCATAGTTTCCATCACGATAGACCTTGTCAGGCCTCACTCCCCACTAATGGTCACTGACCCAACCAGACATTGCTAGGAATTACCGAGCCTCATTGTAGTTTCTGCCTCCAATCTCCCTCACTTCCGCAATTATCATTGTGTCAATAAGCATAGATAAGTTCATTTTATTTAATAGTGTTTCTAGAAATGTTGGGAAATGTATTTTTTTCTAATTATATTATAACAAATGTGTCCAAAAATGTTTTCAATCAAGCATTTTATTTACAAGAATTTCCAAAAACATTTAGAATATACACATTTGTTTATTGAATTTTATTTTGGGACCCTACCTCTCACACTTCCTGACCTCTCCACTCGCAGTCCCAACCCCACAAGACCATGACAATGCTCACTGCAATCATCACCTCCAATCTCACTCACCCCCTTCTAGACCTCTATGTTCATAGTTTCCACCTTCCAAACCTCATCGAGCCTTACTGCAGTCACCACATATGGTCTCCTTCACCACCACTGCTCGTAGTTTCCATCACGATAGACCTCGCAAAGCCTCACCCCTCACTAATGGTCACCGACCCCACCAGACATTGCTAGGCATCACTGAGCCTCATTGTAGTTGCTACCTCCAATCTCCCTCACTTCCTCAAAAGACCTCACAGAGACTCATAATCTGTCCATGGTCATCATCCCCACCAGAAAACATGGTAGAAGACTATGATCTTAGTCACCCCTTCTAGACCTCTCTCCACTTGCATTTTCCACCCACCAAACCTTGTCGAGCCTTGTTGCAGTCACCACATGGGATCACTTTTGCCAACACCCCTCATAGATACCATTCCGAAAGATCTCCCCATGCCTCCACACCCAATAACTAACCCCACCAGACATTCCTCAACCTCACCAAGCCTCATCATTCGGTCGTGGTGGCAGACTCTAATCTTAGTCATCCCTACTAGACCTCTCTTAGCTCATAGATGCCACCCACCTGACCTCACCGAGCCTTGCAGCAGTCACCGCATGGGATCTACTTCACCACCACCACTCGTACCATTCCGAAAGACCTCACCATGCCTCCTCAATTATCATTGTTTCAAGAAGAATTGATAAGTTAATTTTATTTAATAGTGTTTCTATAAATGATGGTAAATGTATATTCTCTAATTAGATAATAAAAAATTTGATAAAAAATGTTTTCAATCAAGAATTTTATATACCAAAATTTCCAAAAACAATGAGAATATACATATTTGTTTATTAAATTTTATTTTGGGACCCTACCTCTCGCACTTCCAAACCTCTCCACTCACAATCCCTTCCCCACTAGACTATGCCAAGGCTCACTGCAATCGTCACCTCCAATCTCACTCACCCCCTGCAAGAACTCTCGGTTCACAGTTTCCACCTTATAGACCTCACCGAGCCTTACTTTAGTCACCACCTATGGTCTCCTTCACCACCACTGCTCATATTTTCCATCACGATAGACCTCACCAAGCCTCACCCCCCACTAATGGTCACCGACCCCACCATACATTTCTAGGCATTACCGAGCCTCATTGTAGTTGATGCCTCCAGTCTCCCTCACTTCCTCAAATGTCATTGTTTCAAGAACAATCGATAAGTTCATTTTATTTAATAGTGCTTCTAGAAATGTTGGTAAATGTATTTCCTCTAATTAGATAATAAAAAATGTGTCCAAAAATGTTTTCAATCAAGCATGTTATGTACCAATATTTCCAAAAACATTGAAAATATACACATTTATTTATTGAATTCTATTTTGGGACCCTACCTCTCGCACTTCCGGACCTCTCCACTTGCAGTCCCTACACCACTAGACCATGCCAAGGCTCACTACAATCGTTACCTCCAATCTCACTCACCCCCCTTCTTGTCCTCTCCATTCGCTGTTGCCACCTTCCAGACCTCACCGAGCCTTACTGCAGTCACCACCTATGGTCTCCTTCACCACCACTACTCGTAGTTTCCATCACAATAGACCTCGCCAGGCCTCACCCCCAATAATGGTCACCGACCCCACTAGACATTGCTAGGCATCACCAATCCTCATTGTAGTTGATGCCTTAATTCTCCCTCACTTCCTTAATTATCATTGTTTCAAGAAGCATCGATAAGTTCATTTTATTTAATAGTATTTCTAGAAATGTGGGTAATTGTATTTTCTCTAATTAGATAATAAAAAATGTGTCCAAAATTGTTTACAATCAAGCATTTTATGTACCAAAATTTCTAATAAAAAATTAGAATATACACATTTGTTTATTGAATCTTATTTTGGGACCATGTCTCTCGCACTTCCGGACCTCTCCACTCGCAGTCCCTGCCCCACTAGACCATGCCAAGGCTCACCGCAATTGTCACCTCCAATCTCACCCACCCTGCATCTGTTTTCAGTTTCCACCTTCCAAGACTCACCGAGACTTACTGTAGTCACCACATATGGTCTCCTTCACCACCACTACTCATGATATACTTTGCCAAGATTCACCCCCACTTATTTTCACTGAACCCACAAGACATTGTTATTCATCACCGAGCCTCATTGTAGTTGTTGCTTCCAATCTCCCTCACTTCCTTGAAATACCTCACAGAGACTCGTAGTTTTCATCACAATAGACCTCGCCAGGCCTCACCCCCCAATAATGGTCACCGACCCCACCAGACATTGCTAGGCATCACCAAGCCTCATTGTAGTTGATGCCTCCATTCTACCTCACTTCGTTAATTATCATTATTTCAAGAAGCATCGATAAGTACATTTTATTTAATAGTGTTTCTAGAAATGTGGGTAATTGTATTTTCTCTAATTAGATAATAACAAATGTGTCCAAAAATGTTTGCAATCAAGCATTTTATGTACCAAAATTTCTAAAAACATTGAGAATATACACATTTGTTTATTGAATTTTATTTTGGGACCCTGCCTCTCGCACTTCCGGACCTCTCCACTCGCAGTCTGTGCCCCACTAGACCATGCCAAGGCTCACCGCAATTGTCACCTCCAATATCACCCACCCCGTGTCCATTCGCAGTTTCCACCTTCCAAGCCTCACCGAGCCTTACTGCAGTCACCACATATGGTCTCCTTCACCACCACTACTCACGATAGACTTCGCCAAGATTCACCCCCACTTATTTTCACTGAACCCACAAGACATTGCTATTCATCACTGAGCCTCATTATAGTTTCTGCCTCCAATATCCCTCACTTCCTCGAAAGACCTCACATAGGATCATAATCTATCCATGGTCATCAGCCCCACCAGAACACATGGTGGAAGACTCTAATCTTAGTAACCCCGGCTAGACCTCTCTCCGCTTGCATTTGCCAGCCACTAGACCTTGCTGAGCCTTATTGCAGTCACCACATGAGATCTCCTTCGCCAACACCGCTCATAGTTACCATTACGAAAGTTCTCACCAAGCCTCCACACCTAATCACCGACCCCACCAGACGTTACTCAACCTCACCAAGCCTCATCGTTCGTTCGTGGTGGCAGACTCTAATCTTAGTCACCCCTACTAGACCTCTCTCTGCTCACAGATGCCACCCACCAGACCTCACACTGAGCCTTGCTGCGGTCACCACATGGGATCTACTTCACCACCACCGCTCGTACCATTCCGAAAGATCTCACCATGCCTCTGCAACCACTCATGGTCACTGACCCCACCAGACATTGCTAGACCTCACTGAGCCTCGTCACAGTTTATGCCTCCAATATCCCTCACCACCCCGACAGACCTCACCGAGCCTTGTAGTCCATTATCGTTGACCCATCCAGACCACACTCAGTCTCGCTGTTTGCTCACGGTCGCAACCTCCAATCTCTACTTGACGTTTCTTCTCCCCACTAGTGACCCGATAACGAATGACTAACCGATGCATCCCTTCACTGAAGTTTTTTTCCCTACCTCCTCACTGGAGCCCCCTCCCACCAGACGTTTCTAGACCTCATTGAGCCTCATCGCAGTTTCCACCTCCAATCTCCCTCACCGCCCCGACAAACCTCATCGAGCCTTGTAGTCCATTATCATTGACCCAGCCAGACCACACTCAGTCTCGTCATTTGCTCACAGTCGCAGCCTCCAATCTCTACTTGAAGTTTCTTCTCCCCACTAGTGACCCGATAACGAATGACTAACTGGTGCATCCCTCCACTGAAGTTTTTTTCCCTACCTCCTCACCAGAGCCCCCTCCCACCAAACGTTGCTAGACCTCACTGATCCTCGTCAAAGTTTCCACCTCCAATCTCCCTCACCACCCCGACAGACCTCACCGAGCCTTGTAGTCCATTATCATTGACCCAGCCAGACCACACTTGGTCTCGTCGTTTGCTCACGGTCGCAACCTCCAATCTCTACTTGACATTTCTTCTCCCCACTAGTGACCCGATAATGAATGACTAACCGATGCATCCCTCCACTAATGTTTTTTTCCCTACCTAATCACCGGAGCCCCCTCCCACCATACGTTTCTAGACCTCACTGAGCCTCGTCGCAGTTTCCACCTCCAATCTCCCTCACCGCCCCGACAGACCTCACCGAGCCTTGTAGTCCATTATCATTGACCCAGCCAGACCACACTCAGTCTCGCCATTTGCTCATGGTCGTTGCCTCCAATCTCTACTTGACGTTTCTTCTCCCCACTAGTGACCCGATAACGAATGACTAACCGAAGCATCCCTCCACTGAAGTTTTTTCCCTACCTCCTCACTGAAGCCCCCTCCCACCAGACGTTGCCAGACCTCACTGAGCCTCGCCGTAGTTTCCGCCTCCAATTTCCCTCACCGCCCCGACAGACCTCACCAAGCCTTGTAGTCCATTATCATTGACCCATCCAGACCACACTCAGTCTCGCTGTTTGCTCATGGTCATAGCCTCCAATCTCTACTTGGCATTTCTTCTCCCCACTAGTGACCCAATAACGAATGACTAACCGGTGCATCCCTCCACTAACGTTTTTTGCCCTACCTCCTCACCGGAGCCCCCTCCCACCAGACGTTGCTAGACCTCACTGAGCCTCGTCGCAGTTTCCACCTTCAATCTCCCTCACCTCCCCGACAGACCTCACCGAGTCGTGTAGTCCATTATCATTGACCCAGCCAGACCACACTCAGTCTCGCCGTTTGCTCACGATCGCAGCCTCCAATCTCTACTTGATGTTTCTTCTTTCCACTAGTGACCCGATAATGAATGACTAACCAATGCATCCCTCCAATGAGGTTTTTTTTCCTACCTCCTCACTGGAGCCCCCTCCCACCAGACGTTTCTAGACCTCACTGAGCCTCGTCGCAGTTTCCGCCTCAAATCTCCCTCACCACCCCGACAGCCCTCACCAAGCCTTGTAGTCCATTATCATTGACCCAGCCAGAGCACACTCGGTCTCACCGTTTTCTCACGGTCGCAACCTCCAATCTCTACTTGACGTTTCGTCTCCCCACTAGTGACCCGATAACGAATGACTAACCGATGCATCCCTCCACTGACATTTTTTCCCTACCTCCTCACCGGAGCCCCCTCCCACATTCCTCACCTTGTGCACCTCATCCCCCACCCCTTTTCTTAATAACCAATGACCAATCCCACATCATTTTTCATGTGGGTATACTAGAACCTAACAATTAATATATTATATAATTAATATTTGCTATTAAATAATGAAGTTGGGTGCTTGATTGAGTGGTAAAGGATCACTATAATCCTGTACCTATCTCACGTTCAAAAAATTCCCACTATGAGGTAATGATACAGACAGGATGCAAGCAGGTGACGAAACAAGAATGATGATGCACCAGCCCATTAGGCCAGTTGTGGGTCTTTGGGCCATGTAATGGGATTCATGCCAACTAGATCTTCGAGCCATGTACTCATTAAATAATGCATGATGGGTGGGCTATCCCTTGGGGGGGTATGGCTCACCATTCCGGCCTGTGTCTATGTGTTTAATGTAATTATACCCCCAAACACCTTATATATTTATATATTAATATATTAATAAATAATACTTTAAATACATATTGTTAACAAAAATAAATAAAAACATATATATACACACATAAATATTACTAATATATTATAAACATATACATTCAAAAATGTTGTTGCTAAAAATAATAAATAAAAATATAATATATATAATATATATAATAAAATATATTGCTAATATATATTGTCAATAATAATAAATAAAAATATGTTATTTTTATATAATATGCACACACATATATATAAAAATAAATATTATTAGTATATACAATATTTTTATATATATATAAACATATATAATAATATATACAATATATATTATAAATAATAGTAAATAAAAATATATTATTATTATTAAAAATAAAAATATATTATTAGTATATTAGAAACACACACATATACAATATATTATTATTATATTATATATTGTTATACAGTATATATATTTTTAATATATACAATATATATTGTTAACAATAATAAATAAAAATTTATTATTAACATATTATAAAAAGAAAAATATATAAACATAAATATTATTAATATATTCTATATATACTGTATATGTACAAACATATATTTTATGTATACATAAAATATTATAAACATATATATATATATATGTTGTGTATATATATATATATTATATTATTAACATATATATAATATATTATTATTAATATATACAATATACAATATACAATATACAATATGAATTGTATATAATATACAATATATATTGTTTAAAATATACAATGTACAATATATAGAATACATATAATATTATTTTAAACATTTACAATATACAATATATATATATATATTTATATAATATACAATATATACATACAACATACAATATACAACATATAATATATATAATATTATTTTTAAAATATACAATATATTTACAATATTTACATACAATATTTATTATACAATATATACATACAATATACAATATACAATATACAATACACATACAATATATATTGTATGCAATATAAAATATAAAATATACAATATACAATATAAAATAAATAATATATACAATATAGACAATATATGTACAATATAAAATATACATAGAAAATATATTGTATACAATATACAATATAAATATATATACAATATAGTGGACATACAGTATATATTGTAAACAATGTACAATATACAATATACACAATTAATAAAATATTTTTTTTAACATATACAATATAAATTAGATAAATAAATTTATTTATCTAAACAATATATACTTACAATATAAATAAAATATAGATATTGTATAAAACATGAAATATAAAATATAAAATATAAAATATATTATTTTTAACATAATATATATATATATATATATATTATATAAAATATATTATTTCATATATATAAAATATACTGTTGTATTTTTTTGAACGGAATAGATAAATTACTGATCAAGGAAACCAGGATTACAAAGCCAATAAGGGAACGAGTTCACCCAAGAATGATCACCCCAACATTTCCCAAAGTGAGCCAAACGATGGGCTCTCGAATTACCATCTCCTCTAGTAAACGAAAATTTGCATGCATCGAAACCATCGGTCAGGGAAAAAATCTTCCTCAAGATGAGGCCAAAAGGTTGGGAATCCTCATTTTTTGTTGAGATAGCGTTCACCACTTCAAGGCAATCAGACTCCACCAGGATCTTGGGCCAACATTTTGAATGGGCAAAAAGAAGCCCCTGGAGGATGGCCAAGGCCTCAGCCACCACAGGGCGCCATGAGTTAGGCACCGCCCTAAACTGAGCTTCCACAATCTAGACATGGTTGTTATGAGCAATGATCCCAATGCCGACCCTTGTGTTATCAAAGATAGCAGCATCTGTATTAATCTTGAGGAAACCCTCAGGGGGGGGAGACCAAAAGGGAGCCGCCCATCAGGTGTGGCCCGAAGAATGCACTGCTTCACTTTTCTTCATGCCATTCATCCACTTCAAAGCTCTACCCACCCATATATGATCAGGGCTCACCTTCCTTTGGAAAATGCATTCATTCCGGCGAGTCCAAACCAACCAAGCAATTGTGCATATCATCCCGACCACGCTCGGGTCCAGAGAAGACACCCATTTAGTAAGGTTTGGGACCAACCCAATTGAAGTATCAAAGAAAATACCAAAATCCGGCCTCCAAACCTTCTACACCCCTTCCACCCCCTTACAGGAAATAATTGCATGAAAAGGAGACTCCACTTAATGGAAGCACAAAGGAAAAGTGTCGTCCTCCGCCATTTTTCATTGCACCAGAAATTCACGGGTTGGAAGAACCGCAACACATACCTGCCACCAAAAAAATTTCACCTTAGGGGGAGTGGTGAGGGACCATAGGCACTTCCATCGATTATCGGTAAAACCCTGGACCGAACCTTGAACACTCATTTTGTAACCCGAATGAACGGAATATCGCCCATGAGGTTCCCTAGTCCAGAAAATCTGGTCATTACCCATTCCTGGTGTGAGAGGGATACTCAGGATGAGCTGATGATCCACCTCGTTAAAGCAGCACCAAAGAATCTCCTGATCCCACTCCTCAAGCGAGTCATCGAGCAGATCACGTACCCTTGCATCTTTGGATCCAAGGACAACCGGGGAGGTAACCTTATGATTGATGCCCTCTGCCATCCATGGATCATTCCAAATTTTAACATTATGCCTATCAGCAATTCTCCAAACGCAACCCTAGTCAATGAGAGTTTTTTCTCCCCAAATGCTCCTCCACATAAAACTTGGTCATGGCCCCAGCTGGGCGTGCAAGAAATCATAATGAGGGAAGTAATTAGCTCACATCACCTTTGAAAACAGGGTATTTGGGTGGGAAATAAGGCACCATCCTTGTTTCACCAAAAGAGCCTCGTTAAACCATTTGAGATTTCGGAAACCGAGGCCGCCATAGAATTTTGAAACACACAGCTTCTCCCAATACATCCAATGGGCGTTATGTCTGCCCTCATGGGAGCCCCACCAAAAATTGGCCAACAGGGAGTGGATTTGATCAATGAGAGTTTCGAGGAATTTTAATAGCAACATGGAATAAGAAGGGATTGCTTGGGCCACTGACTTCACAAGAACTTCCTTTCCCACCTTGGAAATTCTCCTACTAGACCAAAGGCAAATCAGATTATCCACCCTATCCACAATCGCGCCAAAAACAAGTTTTTTCGACCTACCCACAAGGTTCGGGAGGCCAAGGTACTTCAGATTCTTATCAACAAGCGGAAACCCACACATTCGCTGCAACTCCTCCCTCTTAGCTTGTGGGACGCCTTTACTGAAAGATAAATATGATTTCGAAGCATTAAGACGTTGCCCCGAGGCCTTTTCGTAAAGATTAATGATATTCAGGACCACACTGTATTCTTGTGGGGTGGCACGTGTGAACATGAGGCTATCATCTACAAAAAAGAGATGAGAGATATGGGGGCCATTTCTACAAACCTTAGCACTATGTATAACTCCTTGATCCACCGCCTTCAGGATGAGATGAGAAAAGACATCTGCCACCAGAATGAAGAGGTAAGGTGGCAGGGGGTCCCCTTGTCTCAAGCCTCTTGATGGTTTAAAGCTCGCTGAAGGGACCCCATTAATGTTGATTATGTAGGTGACAGACGTAACACAATTTATGACATTAGAGATCCATTTCGTCCCAAAGCCCAATCTGGACAGAACAAGTTCGAGAAAAGTCCATTCAACTCGATCATAAGCTTTCATCATGTCTAGTTTCATAGAGTGGAATAATTCGATGGTAATGGCAGCATTGTCGGTAATAGATCACTTTGGGATGAACACACTCTGGTTATCTAAGACAAGTAGCGGGATAAAGTCCCTAAGTCTGGCCACCAAGATTTTGGAAAAAAAATTTATATCACATTACACAGGCTGATTGGCCTAAAATCCGAAATTTTCTCCTGGCCTTGGGATTTAGGTATAAGAGTAATAATAGTTTCATTTAGGGATTCAAGAGGGGCTCTGCCAGCCCACACCTCCTTCATTAGGGCCACCACCTCGGGCCCCACAATATTCCAAATGTGTTTAAAGAACAAAGCGTGAAATCCATCAGGTCCCAGTGCCTTGCTAGAGTGAATACAATGCAGGGCCCCAAGCACTTCCTCATCAGGAAACTCTCTTTCCAGGTACCGATTCATGTCTTCTGTAACCAACTTCAGGATGCATCCAATCACGCATGAGGGAGTGCTAATACTTTCTGTTGAATAGAGGTTGTTGAAAAAGTTTAGGATAATGGAGTGAATGTCATTTATGTCTTGCACAATTCGTCCAGTGGGGTCCTCTAGATGAGCAATATGATTCTTCCTTCTCCTCGCAGACGCTCGTTGGTGAAAAAAGTTGGTGTTCTGATCACCATCTCTGATATGGGACTCCCGTGCTTGGAGGAACCAAAAACTCTTTTTTTCCCTCAGAGCATCGTTAAGATTATTTTATGCCACAGAGATGTTTCTGAGGACAGAGTCAAAACAAGGATAGGAGTGGAGTCGCTTTAATTGATTCTCTGCCTCCTTAATACGTCGGTCAAAGGTTCCAAACCTAGAAGAGCTCCACTTCTGAAGGCAAGTCGCAACAGTTCGAAAGTTGGTCATGGTGCACCGATTCGATCCCTCCCAAGCCACTTGAACCACCTTTTCACAGTCACTGTCTTGGAGCCACATACTTTCAAAGCGAAAGGTTCTCTCAGGTCCCCTCTATTGCCCTTTTGAGACTGTGGACAACATAATTGGGCAGTGGTCAGAGGAGACATGGGGTAAGTGGACGATAGAGAAGGCATGGAAAAGAGAGGTCCACTCATCATTCCCATCAAATCTGTCCAATATTTCTGCCAGATGGTTCTCCATTGACCTACCTCGATGCCAGGTAAACGGCGCTCCAGAAAACCCGAGGTCATGAAGAGAGTTCAACACAAGAGACATCCTAAAATCATGTATTGCAGCGACACTTCTTACCCATCCCCCTTCTTTTTCATGGGGATATCGGACCTCATTAAAAGCCCCCCTATCAAGAGAGGGCTAGGGAGGGAGTCCCGCAGCCACTTCAAAAGGGCCCATGATCTGTGTTTATCCTGCCCTCCCGGCCACCCGTAGAACCCAACAAACAACCAAGGAGGAGCTCCTGGGCCAGCAACCGTCACAGCAATGTGATTACTTGAGTAATTAGAGATCTTGACCCCAAGATCCTCCTTCCACAAGAGGCACAATCCCCCTGAGTGTCCATGTCTTCCAATGGGAAAGACATTTTGGAACTCAATCTTACGGCCCATGAGGCCCGCATCCTTGCTATCCAACATAGTTTCAGATACAAAAACTATGCCAGGGCGAAATTTGGAACTCCAGTGATGGAGAATGCGAACCGTACTAGGATTTCCAAGCCCCCGAAATTTCCAGCATAAGATTTTCATTGCCCTAGGCGGGGATGGGACACACCCGCTGCCGCCTCTGACACATCGTCTCCCCGACCATCGTCTACCCCTTTCTACATCTTTGGCGGGCTCTCAGTCATCTGAGGTGCCTCCGAGCATCATTTATGGTCCTTGGCCTATGAATTGGGGGGGGGGGGGTCCACACCCATATCCCCGCTAATTATTCTTTTCCACGTCCAATGTTTTAATGTACCTGACATCATGATCCCCGTCATGTCATCAACTGTCTGAGGGGTAGCACCAGAAGTAACATCCTCCGACCTGGAAACCAGATCTAGTGGGTCGTTATATAGCTGTTGTACCCCTAAGCCTTGGTCTGGTGGTTCCTTGCATATTGGCTACAACCTAGTAGATGGGGGGGGGATGGACTTCAAAATAGAAATGGTCTGGCTTGGAGGGGCAGTCGGCCCCTGCCCGTGACTCATATGTTGTTCCCCCGGCTCGACAGAGGTCCGCGCCCAGCCTAGAATCCTTCCTTCCGCCCTTTGATTCATATGACTATCATCATCAATGTTTGGCAGCCCAAGCATGATTATATTAGTATGAGTTGGTTCAGATCGCGTATTAAGAGCCTTTGCAAGTTTGTCGCGGTCCTGTTGTCTTTCAGCTTCGGAAATAAAGTTCATCCCAGTGGTTTTTGCATGGATTCAGGTCCCATATTGCAGAACAACATTGCCCTATCTGTCCTACCTTTTCACCCACATGCCTTTTCTAAGTGTCCGAGGCACACACAAAAGAAACAGAAGATAGGGAGCTTTTCAAACTCAAAAGGAATCCAGACATCTGAGTCCTCAACTGTCAGGAACATGCCCCTCATAAGCGGTTGTGCAACATCCTTCAAAACTCTGATTCGCACAAAGGTTCCCCAGGGAATTGGATCAGACCGGTCTCATTCCATAAATGAACCAATGCGTCCTCTAATCTCACACATAACACGTTCAGTTCTACCATGAAAGGGGATTCCTCGAATTCGAATCCAGAAAAGTGAGTAGGATAGATTAACTGATTGAAAATTTTCTTATCCTTTAAGATCCTCCATGAAAATGATTTGGTTATCAAAAGACCATGGTCGACTTTTTAGGACTTTTAATTTGTCTATATCATTAAATAATTCGAAAACTAAGAGTCCCGCTTCCACTTCTCTTATAGCAACGCCGTCCTCCAATCGCCAAATATTTTGTAGAGTATTTTTCAGCGCTCCCTGATTGAATGATCTTTTTGCTAGAAATTTTCCAATAATAAGCAAGGACAGTCGCTGCGAAAGAAACCCATCTTCGCTCTTCCTTGTAGCAATTATTGATTTTTCTTTGTCAGTTAGGGAGAGGTTCCGCCAGCGATTCATTAGGTTCGGCTCCATTAAACTAATGATGAGAGCTTCCCTCGTCACCACAAACCCCTTCGTCCCCGAGATGCGTAGGCACACTTCTCCCCGGACACTCCTCCTGAGCCGTTGCGCTTTGAGCTACCGTACTCCTGTACCTTCACAGACCAGCACCTTCACAGACCCGCATCAGAACGCGAATCACCTTTGGATCGCAACCCACCCCTTCGTCCCACCAACGCCAAGTTGCGAACCAACATGACCCACCCCACCTCAAAAGCCTTCAACCCCCACTCCCACCATGGAACTAACCCGCCGCAATCAAGAGAAAAAGGACGCCAAAGTAAACAGCGACTCTTCCTTCGTGATCGCACCCTGCACGACCCTTCTTTCGCGCTCACGCCCTACGCGAGGTCCTGCTTCGCGGACGCACCCCCACCCAAAAAACCCTCTTAGCCAAACAGAGTCCCCTCTGTGACCCAGAACTGTCCTTCGCGGACCAGTAACGTTCTTCACGGACC
This sequence comes from Viscum album, assembly GCA_963277665.1. Classification (NCBI taxonomy): domain Eukaryota; kingdom Viridiplantae; phylum Streptophyta; class Magnoliopsida; order Santalales; family Viscaceae; genus Viscum; species Viscum album. The sequence continues at coordinate 1,814,805,972 of OY728140.1, read as the reverse complement.
AACAACTTCCTTCATGAACCAAAGCGTCATTCGCGACCAAATCGTCCATCGCGAAACAGGTCTATGCGACCTCTCCTCCGCGGATCATCAGAATCGCGAACCTTCTCGAACCAACTCCTTCTCGAACCAGCTCCTTCGCGATGCCGAAGCTGACCAACGCGAACCACACCCAACTACCGAGCAGCGGAAAGCGCCCTACCCTTCACGGATCAGCAGAATCGCGAACCGACTTCTTCGCGGGCCACCACCTTCACGATGCCGAAGATGAACACCGCGATCCACACCCAAAACCTAACAGCGTCAAGCGCATACCCCAGCTCCTAGAAATCGTCGAACCAGTAAGAAAGAACGCATAAAACAGATCGAAGCCGAGGCCCATAGGTCCGAAATCGTCAAAACCGAAGAGCGTATAAATCAGATCAAGGCCGAGAACCGCAGATTTGAAATCGCTGAAGCTAAATCTCTGGACTAAAAATGCGCCTACCCCTGCTCCCAGATCCCAGGATGAAGTTGAGATCGAGGAACCAAAATCTCAATACCGAAACGCTAAACATCCACGCGAAGATCTGACGCAAGTCCGGACCTCTCATACAAGAGATGGTGCCCCCACCACCAGCGCCCCCCACCACCGGCGCAACGACGCACAGTCGAACCTAGGAAAACACTCGGAGGGAGATCTCAGCCGCGCGAGAGACTAAACATTATACTGTTGTATATATAAAAAATACACTGTTATATATATAACATTATTTTTATATACAAAATATATATTATTAATATATTATTAATACATACAATATATATTTTTATAATAAAAAAATATTTAATATATTATAACCATATATATATATATTCAGAAAAAATATTATTAGATAAATCCTCTTAAAAATATAGATTAATTAGCCACGTTTTTAATAAAACGTCGCTAAAATAAAAATAAGTAAATTTTAATTTTTTTTTCTAAAAAAATCACTAATTTAGCACAAATTTAGTTGGTAAGCACCAATTTAGTTGGCTAGCACTACTTTTCCCTACCCATGAAATTGCACAAGACAATATAGTGAGTATATAAAAAAACACAGATTTAACTAATAAATCCTATAAAGAAAAGTAATAAAGGATGAGAAATAAATAGAAGAGAAAATAAAATTTCCTTTTAAAAAAATAGGAAAAATAAAAATACAAATTAAAACTAATTTTAGAATACCTATTATATAAAGGGAAAAAATTATTCGGGATTTTACCCGTGAAGGTGAATAAGAATATAAATTCTAAGAACATAACCATGGAAATGATATATATAAATTTCTTCTAGAATAAACATTTTATGAAAATAATATATAATATTTAAAAAAAAATGTATAAATTTTTATAATATAATTGGAAAGATGAAAACACATAATAATAATACAATTCGGAATGAAACATAAGTTGTGTTTCTAAAATAATGTTCTTGGGAAATAACTTGAAAAAAAATTCATCTGAAATAATATAATTGTCTTTTTTACATATTCATTATATTCATATTTAAATGGGAATTAATGAGATTTTAGATTTCCATTTTTCATAAACTTTCACTATAAAAATCTACAAGATTTTATACTAATGTGGTAATATACGTTTTTAGTGATTTATTTTCATTGAGGCATATTCAATAATATCAATCATAAGATTTTAATATTGAAGATAAATCTGTAATCAAATGATTAAAGATAAGTTTTTCTAGATTCAAATGAAGTGGTAATATATATTTTCATGCAACACATGTTGTTAGTGTTTGTCTGGTTTTTTATATATGAAAAGTGGTAATATACATGCATTTAATATAGATATAACAAATTTAAAGGAAAAAAAGAAGAACATATAGAGTCCTATGCAATAATATAAAAGTATATTAGATAGGTTATTTGACTAAAAATAATGTACTAATTGGAATGGATGATAATAACAATATCCTAATGACAACAATTAACACAATTATAGAATATTACTACACTATTGTGGTAAAAAACTAATTATTTTTTTTTTCAGGATTACATAGTCCATCCTGTTCAAACATTATTTGATTCCTGGTGAAATATAAATAAAGAACATCTGAAAGGTATTTATCAAAATTCTTGGATTTTATGTCCAAGTAGGAGCTTCAAAATATCCACACCCAAGGATTCATCAATATGAATATTTATGTGGACTCCCTTGATGTAGACCAATAGATTGATCACCAAGATCATGTTAATGGGAACATGGGAGTCAAAATCAAAAAAATACTTAAATTAATATACCTTTGAGCTCTGTGAATGATGTTACCTTGGATATGAATTGGAATTTGTTCCTCCAAAACATGTGTGTTATTGATCAACTATACAGGACCTCATTAAATGATATGATGTTGTGAGAGGAAGATAAAGGATCTTGTTCAGGGTTTTTAGATCATTCATGACTTTAATTATGTAGGTGTCAATATATGCCTCGTTGAAAGTTGTTACAGTGTCTATAAAAACAAATGAACCAGATTGTTTTACTGAAATATAAAACATAAAAATCCATATTATTTCATTAAAAATTAATATACAGATTATAAAAAAATAGAATGTATTTATAAAAAAGAATAAGGTATAAGAAATATAGTAAATTAATGTACATAGATCTTAAAATAAATCAGTGTATTTATATAATTTTTTGGATTTTATGAGGAGGTATTATTAATAACCATTATCAAAATTAAAAAAAATAAAAGATATATAAATCGTTGTACAAAATCAATGAATATGATCTATTGAATAGTTTTCAATATGACTCGATTAAGACCTCTTCTTTCATTCAACAAATAACACTTACAGGGGTGGCATAAAATATATTAAATGTGGTAGAACATTTGGATAGAAATTTAGTATAGGTGATAGGGTTATTGACAATAAAAGATCTGGTGGAGATGAAAAAAAGTGCAATGAATTTGTTCCAATAGAAAATTTAGATTATTTGTTCTAAATATATAATTATATTACCAGGGGATTCATTATTGAGTGTGGAGCATATTCTAGTAGTCTATCATCTTCATGAAGCTTCAACAATGATAATACTAGAAGAATTATACATCATCAACATTATCGACCTCATTTTACAAAAACTCTACATCAATGTCAGGGTAATTCACTGGCAGTATTTGAACCTTGTATTCAACATCAAGTAAAAAACATCCTCCATCAACCCAAAATCAATATCATATCTATAAATCTTTTCCAATGACTTCAAAAGAAAATAATTGAGATTAAATATCACTTTAGCTGGTACAAATATAATAATATCATAAAAAATGTGTGAAATAATATTATGTTCCCATCTTATAGACAACCAAGGAAATATTCTGAAGACCTCAATACCATAAATTCAATGGTGTTGAGTAGACATTACTATATATGTAATTAAGATACAATGGAAATTAAATCCACAAATAAACAAAAAATCCAATACACTCACTCTATCAAGCATATATTAATAAGGAAATTCAAAAAAAATTGAATTTGAAAGAACATAGAATATAAATGTGATCATCCTCATAGTACATTTTTGGAAAAAAATAATTCAATTCAATTTAAAACATGAAATGAATCACGAAAAACCCATATCATCATTAGTAAATTAATTATTAATGAATTATATGACACCACCAAAAAAATTTGTAAACAAATATAACACCAGAAGAACAAAATCCACATTTTATTAATTTTTTTTCTAATATTAATGGTTTACAGTAGTATAGGGAAAATTATATACCTGATCAGGTTTGATACTTTCCAAGAATCTAGTTCAAATAGTCTTTAAAATGCGAATAATGTATTCTTCATAGCCTCCTAAGTCAAACAATTATTATGCATTCACTAAATTATAATCTTGGGGGATTAATAATGGAGAAAATATAAAAAGGTAAACTAAAACATAGACCACGGGAAAAGTGAAAAAAACAAGAAAATTATAAAATATGTGAAAATAGAGTATGAAAGTGGTTATGAAAAACTACCAAATTAATTATTATCCAATAATCCTATCCTGGAATCATTATTAGAATCACATAAAATAGTGGAAACTAATTTCATATATGAATTCCAATCATGGATGAAGACCAAAAAAATATAATATAATGTTGTCATAGAAATGAAGTCCACATCAAAAAATCCATGGGAACATAACTCACTTGATAAATGAATTAAAGCAGGAAAACAACATTTAACAATATCCCGGATTAGAGAAAAAAATTGAGGTGATAATCAAGATAATCTTGGAATTATTAGTTCTCATATACAAGAAGAGGTAATTGTTCAAGTAACACATAATAGAATTATGTGATAATAGAAATATTTTAGTCCCCATCACGTGTACAATATTATAGGAAGTATAAATATCTAATAAATAAATAATTTTTTTAATTAAAATAAAGTTTACATAAAACAATCTATAGGATCATACCTTAATTGATAAATAAATTAAATAAGGAAAATAGTGCATAACAATGGATCGAGTTAGGGGAAATTTTTTGAGATAATACATAAGACATTCCTTGAAATAAATAGTAATCATTTAAAATATGATAGACTTGTTACTTTGATAGATAAAAATAAAATCATAAGACAACACAAATTTGGTAGATACCATTATATTAATAATTAATCCAATTACAATTTTATTTAAATGTATAATAGGATTAATAGTTAACAGACAATAAATTTATACTACTTTGGTATAGAGAATTTGGAATGTAATATTTAATTCATAAAGTTAAAAAAATATTATGCACAATAGTTTTCTAGAAAACCACTAACTATAATAAACACCCCATGTTCAATATTTGGTCTCAAAAATAAAACATTGATCCTCCCCCCCAATGTTCATTGAAAATTTTCTATAAATATGTGGAGGAATATCATCTATCATGAAACGATTTTATGTATAACTAGTATAAGAACAAAAAAATGTTAATGAATCTCACTTCAGATACTATAACATTCTCTTTAGACTGTATAACATTAGGAATATTCATTGAATAATCACAAAGAACATGACCAAACATTGTAATAATAAATTAATTTCCAATATGTTGATGATCTGCAACTATATCTATGAAAATATCAATGAGTATATGAGAATCTTTCTTCAATAACATGTTTAAATAATAATGATAAAATGGAAAAAATCAAAAGAAATAGAGTATATATTATTAATTATAAATAAGTGGTTGGAGAAAATTTAAATGGACAATGTTTCCTTTTATGGAAACCAGAGTTTAAATCCATGAAAAAAGATCTGATATTGAGAGAAGGATGCTAAAAATTTGTGGTTCGTGATTGTGGATTGAAAATAAAGGATTTTTTTTCTCAAAAACAAATATATTAAAACTATAATTATTTTGATACATGTGATATGAAATATCAAAATTTATATGTCAATGTGAGGACAAAGGACCTTTGAAGTTTTGATTGAGGTTACCATCAATTGATTATTAGGGTGAATAATAGAGCAGATCAAAGGTAGATGAAACCCCAAACATGGATAAGGAGATATAAATAAATGAGTGGATATGGGAAAAAACGGGGGAAGGAATTAGAAGGATAGGGGAGGGGGATAAGGATGCATATATAGTGAGGCGGAGGAACATGCACTAGCGTTGATGACGAGATGGAGGCGGTGATAGTGAGGTAGATGGGGGGATGTTGGGAAGTAGAGTAATCTGTGCTTGTGCGAGGATATATTAAGGGGATCGAATGAAATATGGGTATGATGTGGGGATTTTTGTAACATTATAAATTCAATCACAAGGATAGATCAATGAGAGTATTTATAGGAAACTCAATTTCATTCGACATGCTCTGTTTGAAATAGATTTGGTATTTTAGGAGGAACAGATGATGTGATTCTGCATGGATATTTTTTTTTGGAAGGTAGGAATGTAGGACACAATCAAAGTTATTCCATTGAAAGATATCTTTATGCGAGAAAATTTATATTTTATAAGTAAAATTAGGAATTTAAGGTGAAGATAGGAAGGTGGAATGGTTGGAGCTTCTAGATGTTTTTGAACATACCAGGAGAGGTGAAAATGTAATGGAGAAATGCTCTAGTGGATCCATGTTTCCATGAGTGTAGAGACCCGGTTTTAGTCCTAATAAGACTTTGAAGTATTTTTATGAATATTTCCAGAGTTGGGCGCTGAGATGACATGCAATTCCAAGGCCCGGTGTGCCCCGAATTAATTTGAAAAAAATGTTAAGTGTTTTTATATTATGAACGCATGGTAAACTAAAGAAAATGGGATATATCTTAAACGGTTGATTGGATCAGAAATCTGAGACCACAGTTGTGTCCGGAACGCAGTGTTTCCCCTAGGTGAGACATAAAATAAGTCAGCATGGGATGTTCGGAACCCTTGCTCGTTGGCGATGTATTAAATGGATAAATTAAATTATTAAATTATTAATGTAATATCTTAAACCTGAATATCTCTCAAACAGTGACTCGAATGAAAAATATGAGTCCACCAATGAGCTCTGAATGTAGGCTTTACCCTAAACAGGGTGTAACCTTTGTTGGAATTGGGTGTTCGGCTTATGCGCCATCATGGGAGAATAATTAAATAATTAAGTAATTGTTTATTTAATTACTTAATTAATTTACTTTATCTTGATGGGAGGTTATAAATTCATCGTTATGAGATCTTGGCCCCATAACCATTTTTGCCAACGACTCCTCCTATCCTCTCTTATCCTCTCCGTTGATGAACGACGATGAAGCCTTGGATCCAAGCGAACTGAAGAACGACGAACGAAGAACAATGAAGCCTCAGATCCAGGAAAATCGAAGAATGACGAAAAAAACATCTTATTCTCATCGTTGTGCAAGTTCAATCTTTGTCAACACTGAATGGATCTTGATGAACATGATCTTCACCAACGATCGATCCAAACTGAGGTAGGACTTATCTTTGTGGATTCCATACCCCGGTTTACATTTTGAATGATAAACACGAATTAAATAAATTAATTTTCGGATCGATAAACAATTGATTGAATTAATTTTCTTCTTGTTTATCTTAAATTTTAGATTCTTGAATCATGATAAATATTTAATTGCCAATTCCCCATGTTCATGATTCTCAAAAATGCTAGCCAAACTAACAGGGCTATCGATCCGCACTTCGACCGAGATCTTTCCTGATTCATGGTCCACACATTCTTCGCGTGTTCTTTATGGAAAAATTATTATGCATGCAGGAAAATCAATGTTTCGTTGAGCATGACATATGGACGCGGAGATCTCGACCCAAGGATCAGGGATCCACATTTGTCTCTTTTTTTCGAGTCAAAATCAAAGCCATAATGGCGTGCGGAAGGATCCCATGGCATGGGTCTGATGTGGGTTTCATCGGTTCAAGGCGATGGTTTGGAGGGGAGATCAGGCGACCGCGGAAGCTGGGCGAGGTAGCTCTGGTGCCATGCGAGGCGGCTTCGACGGTTTTCGGTGGTTTGGAAGACCGGGCCGACACGAAGGGGTGACACGACAGGCGTCAATAATAATAATAATTATTAATAATAATTATGGTGACCCGTTGATGAAATTGAAGGAGGATTTATTAATATTATATTAAATAATAATGGTAATGGTGGCTTTTAGTGCGTGATTAATTAAATGGAATGGTTTTAATTTAATATGAGAATAACCATGGTAAACTAATTTAATGGGAATAAATTAGAACATTAATGATGGGTGTTATTATTATTAATTTTATTAATAATAACATTGAAGTAAGAAAGGAGTTGGGGCATGCTAGGCATGGAGTAAAGGCCAAGGGGAGGCGCTACTTTTGTTGGAGCATGAGGGAGTCATGAAAGAATAAATGAGATAAGAGAGAGAGAGAGGAATTATAAGATTATAGTGGGAATAAAATTAAAAGAGAAATAAATGAGAAATGGGGGATTTGGTGATGAATTCCTGTGTGCAAGGGAGTCCATATCGTGATTGATTTTGGAGTTAGAAAAATAAATAAATAAGTAATTAATAATAATAATAATATATTATTATTAATAATTTTTATGATAAAGCACTGTTTTGACTGTAACTCCTTCATGAGACCTTGGTTTTACGAACCATCAACAACAGTGCGACCCTGACTTCAAGATGTAAACTATGAGTCCAATATTGGTTGTCTTTTTTGGGTTTTCGGATCGGGTACCCAAAGCACTCAGAACATAATAGATTTAATAATATTATTAAATCTTCGACCCACCATAACTTCTACTTGCGACGTATGATTGACTTTCCATTAGCGGTGATGTGACCCTGACTTTAATACGATCAATCCATGTCTAATTTTGGGTACTAAATTCTGGTTTGTAGCTTGGGTCCATGAAACACCCAATAATAATAATATTATTATTATTATTATGGGATTTGTATCTGACATATCTCCCTCATACGGTGTCTGAATGACGAACCGTCGGTGATGTTGTGACCATAAAATTAAGACGAATGTTTCAAGAACAATTTTGGATATTTATGTCAAGGTCGTAGCATGGGACCCATGAGGCCCGGTTAGTGCGTGTTGCGGGGAAATGAAACTTTTTCACCGACTATCTGTTTTGGAAAAATGGGTAGTCAATCTCATCTGTTTCTCTATATGGATCATAACTGTGTGACTAGTTTGGTTAACTAGTGTTGTTTGAACTATGGCTAGGTTGGATCGAACACGAATCCAACCGGGCCCTCAGTACTAAAATTCCTATAACTTACAGACTGGGTGTCAGATTTTTGCACCGTCTGTCATGGTGGAACCATTATGACACAACGGTCCTTAAGGTTTCTACCTTGTGAACTTATTGGAGGTTGATGTATGACCGATGACCTGAGGAGAAGATTTATGGTATTTCTTTTAGTGAGAGTTAGGATGGTTATTCCCTTGAAGACTCAAGGCACATGTATTTCTTACTTCTCTGCTCCGGTAGAGATGGGACTCCCCACCTCATTAGTGTGGGTTTGTTTTCCTTTAAAATAGTTTACCTATCCTTGGAGTCGGTACTCCACCACATGGCTAGACCAGGACTGTTGCATGGGTCACCCTGTGTATCGATTACACGGGTTGAAGTACATGGGTTGAGACCGTGTACGGGCACATGGAAAACATATGTGGGGCGGATCCCAGATACTTAGACACAATGTGTTATCTTTTCACACACCATGTAGTTTCATTTTTCACGACCAGTCGTGCAACACATGCTTTTGTACACGGGTAGTACTCGGGGTCAGAGGACATGACATGTAACCTTTCTACACACTCTGTACATTTCAGTACATGGCTTGATCTTCTTGCCCACCATATCTTGGACATATTTCGTTTGGGTTAGTAACCATTTTCTTATTCCCCTAAAGGTCAAGTATCGTTTCCTACTACAGGAGTATGATCCCTTCAGCATGAATTTCTGGGATAGAGTCAGGCACCCTTACGAGAGGCCCGGAGCGAGATCCTCTATCCATTCATGGACCTAGGTAGAGTCAGGCATATATGTGACCACCTCTACTGGGCATTGATCCTCTACCTAGAAGGTGAATTCGAATGAGTCACAATATCCTCCAAGGCCCTGAAAGTGGTCCTCATTCATTTATCATGATCTATCTCTTCGGGAGGTTTTTCTGTGACAGAGTCAGGCATCCCTCCGAGAGGCCTGAAGCGAGATACTCTATCCATTTCTGACCCTAGGTAGAGTCCGACATCGACATGACCAACTGTACCAGGCATTGATCCTCTACCTAGTAGGTGAATCCTGATGAATCATGGTATTCTAAAAGGCCCTAGCAGTGATCCCCATATATGTATCATGATCTTTCCCCACTCAAGAGTGTGTTCTCCCATAATGGGTACATCTATCTCTCATGACCTTTCCGATGAACAATAATTTTTGGACGGACGTTATCTGATCTATCAGACTCACTGAGTGTGTTCTCCCAGACGAGTGCTTTGTGGAATCTTCGAACTGGATCCCTAGCATGGGTATGTGGTTGTGTAACTTGTATCTTGAAGACATGTCTTAGTTACGAGTATATCTTGTTTCCCTGGGTATATGTATGTGCATATAGCTGGTGTGAGCTGTGAGATGAAGATCCCCTTACTCTCTCGTTTGGGTTTCATTGAGTGATCATATCTATTACTAGGTGGAGCTGTACTATTTTTGTTCACACTTTTTGTACCTTGTTCTCTCTTACTTCTCTCCTCTTCATTACATCTATTGTTGCTCCCTCAAGCCTTCAGGGCATACTACTGAGTATTTTTATACTCACCCCTGTTTGGGATTTTCCCACATTTGGCGTGCCTTTCAGATGATGGGTAGGTTAATCGTTACATCAGAGGATATTCAGGATACGAGGTTCTTGGGAATCGTGCGGTGGCCGTAGCTTGGGATTTAGGATTGGGACTCTTCTATCTATTTTACGTTTTCCCCTGTTGCTAGGTTTTGGCACTTTTCTAGTTGGGTGTGTATTTTTCCCCTTTCACTTTCAGATTTACTATTCTTGTACTTTTACTATTAGAGTTCGATTCATTTTTGTTTGGTTCCCTTTTTAAAGTAGTGTAGAACCTTTCTTTTTTTTCACTACAATTTTGCATTGAGTTAGCTGCGTGTGTGTGTACATTTTCTTAGGCAAAGGCCTCCCCGAGTTTGTTGTTCCTTCGGTGCTAGTCACCAGCCCCTGGCCTATGGAGGCGGGCATGGGGTAGTTGCAGCTCAAGCCCTAGTATGGGTCGGGTCATGACAGAGTGGTATCTGAGGTGGTTTGACCCTTGGGATGTTGTTCGGACGTTTCCCTAAAACAGTATTGGTTTGGTTTAGGGAAACAGTGTCGAAGTGTCTCCAGAGCGGCTCTCACGCCAGGGAGTCCAGTGATAGTATGGGCAGCCGATGTAACCATTCACGAGGACCCTGATTACCCACTTGTCGACTCAGCACCCTGAGACACCTGTTTCAGGGAACAATGGTACATGCATCATATAGGATTGAGTCTTTGACATTCCTTCTTGAGTCATATCCCCCTCTTTGTTGATATATATAGATATGGTCATCCGACCGTGGTACTCCTTGATAACATTCAGGATGTCTCCACGATGACAACCATCCAGGATACTAGCTATGGTTCATGGAGACGATTCCATGAGTGACAAGAGATCAATTTAGGACCCATCAGGCGAGCCCCTTTCTCCAGGTGGGCAGGTAGCAGTACCCCTACCTGTTGAGAAGAAGACTGCCCCAACATAGCAGGATGAGTACTTGCACAAGTTTGGTGCACTTCACAAGTTCCAGCATCGGAGATGGCTGAGGTTCCGTAGTAAGCCATTCCCCCGGACAGTAGAGGATTGGATAGAGTCGATGGTCCGCTGGTCTATAACGGTAGTTTCTAGGAACATATGTTCGAGCGTGGAACCTACAGAGATATCTATGCTATCATAGTTCCCTTGTGCATTCCCACCTAATCCAAGGTGCGAGAGTAGGCACTATTGGTAGAAAGATTCTTGTCATGCCGTATAGCTGGTTGTGACAGGGAGAAAAATAGAGCTGTGACGTCTACTATAGCTAGAAGATGCCATACGATGAGATCTCAATGCAAGAGATCTTCTCAAGATCAGTCACATGCACATGATCATTTGAGGCCTAGATAGTGCAGAAGATGTATGATGGAATAATCTCTCATACTTGTACACTCAAGCTGTGGTTGTGTAGAATATTCCCTTAGCGAGAAGTATGGGAAGTCCTAGACTCACCCGGTGCGGGAAGTTTCAGAGAAGTTAACTTCCTTGTACCTAAACTTGGAGGAAGAGAGGGGTAAAACTTTTCATCAGTCGACGGTCTTGACTCCTTCGCCTCTCGAGCATGTAAGAGCGTCTTAGTGGTGATTCATCAACTGTGAAATCTTGTGTGACTAGATATCCTTTCTGTTTCAACATATAGATATTCTGAAGTAGGGAATCATGATACTCTATCCTAGTGAAAAATAGTAATTCTACTTGTGACATGTGATGTAGAGGTTCGGTCGAGGAGGAAAATTTTTCCCCGAGTTTTATCAGGTTGTTTGAGACTTTGCAAGGAGATGGAAAGGTTGCATATCTTCTTGCCTTATCCCAAATAGTTGGAGTGGCTATACGACGCCTTACACATGTCGCAACTGAGGAGATACATCTGTGTTCCTACACACGTCATCAAATCAGGAAAGCCTTATAAGGATGGACCAACCATTTGGTCTATATTCCTTGGCAGCACTGAAAAGTATAGGCATCCCTAGGAGTGGGAGATCTGAGTGCGGGCTCGGAACCCCGAGTGGTTTCCCTGGTTTTGCCTTTTGAGGATGAAATGATTGAAGGAGGGAATAATGTAGAGACCCTATTTTTGGCCTAATAAGACTTTGAAATATTTCTAAGAATATTTTCAAAGCTGGGCACTATGATGGCATGAAATTCCAAGGACCGGTGTGCCCTGAATTAATTTTATAAAAATGTTATGTGTTTTTATATTACGCACGCGCAGTTAACTAAAGAAAACATGATATCTCTTAAATGGGTGATCAGATCAGAAATCCTAGACCACGTTTGGGTCCGGAACACAGTGTTTCTCCTAGGCATGACATAAAATAAGTCACTGCGGGATGTTCGGACCCCTCGCTTGTTGGAGATGTATTAAATGGATAAATTAAATTATTAATTTATTCATTTAATATCTTAAACCTGAATATATCTAAAATAGGGACTTAGATGAAAAATCTAAGGACCCCAATGAGTTTAGAACATAGGATTTACCCTAAACAGGGTGTAAACTTTGTTGGTGTTGGGTGTTCGGCTTATGCACCACTGTGGGAGAATAAAAAAATAATTAAGTAATTGTTTATTTAATTATTTAATTAATTTCATTTAACCTGATGGGAGGTTATGAATTCATGGTTATGAGATCTTGGCCTCATAACCCTTTTTCCAATGACTCCTCCTCTCCTCTCTTATCCTCTCCATTGACAAACGACAATGATGCCTTGGATCCAAGCGAATCGAAGAATGATGAAAGAAGAACAATGATGCCTCGGATCTAGGAGAATCGAAGAACGATGAAAACAACATCTTATTCTCATCACTGTGCAAGTGCAATCTTCTTCAACAATGAAAAGATCTTATTGAACATGATCTTCACCAACGATCGATCCAAACTGAGGTAGGATTTATCTTTGTGGACTCCAGACCCCGTTTTAAATTTATCATGATGAACATGAATTAAATAAATTAATTCACGGATCGATAAACAATTAATTGAATTAATTTTCTTCTTGTTTATCTTGAATTTGAGATTCTTGAAGCATGAAAAATATTTAATTTCCAATTCCCCATGTTCTTGATTCTAAAAAATGATGGCCAAAATAACACGGCTATCGATCCACACTTCGATCAAGATCTTTCCTTATTCATGGTCTGCACATTATTCACATTTTCTTCATCGCAATATAATTAAGTGTGCTAGAAACTCAATTTTTTGTTGAGCGCGACATATGGATGCGGAGATCTTGACCCAAGGATTATGGATCCATATTCGTTCCTTTTTTCTGATTCAAAATCGAAGCCAGAATGGCATGCGGAAGGATCCCATGGAATGGGTCCGATGAGGGTTTTAGAGGTTCAAGGCAGCGGTTCGGTGATGCGATCAGGTGATCGCGGAAGCTGGTCAAGGTAGCTCTGGTGGCATATGAGGCGACTCCGACTGTTTGGGGCGGTGTGGAAGACCAGGATGGCTTAAAGGGGCGACACGATGTGCTTCAATAATAATTTAATGGGATTAAATTAGAACATTAATGATGGGTGTTATTATTGTTAATTTTATTAATAATAACATTGAAGTGAGAAAGGAGTTGGGTCGTGCTGGGCAAGGAGTAAAGGCCAAGGGGAGGCGCCACTTTTGTTGGAGCGTGAGGGAATCATGGAAGAGTAAATGAGATTGGAGAGAGGAAGGAATTATAAGATAATAGTGGGAATAAAATAAAAATAAAAATAAATGATAAATGGGGGATTTGGTGATGAATTCCAGAAGGAAACAGAGTCTAAATTGTCATTGATTTTGGAGTTAGAAAAATAAATAAATAAATAAATAAGTAATTAATAATAATAATAAAATATTTTTATTATAAATTTTGATTATGAAGCACCGTTTTGACTATAACTCGTTCATGCGACCTTGGTTTTACGAACCATCAGTGGAAGTGTGACCCTGAATTCGAGACCGAAATTATGAGTCCAATATTGGATGAATTTTTTGCGTTTTCAGATCAGTTACTCGAAGCTCTTGGAACATAATAGATTTAATATTATTATTAAATCTACCCACCATAACTTCTGTGTACGATGTTTTATTGACTTTCCGTCAGCGACGAGATGACCTTGAATTTAATACGATCGATTATTGTCTAATTTTGGGTACTATGTTCTAGTTCTTGGCTCAGGTCCATGAAACACCCAATAAAAATAATTATATTATTATTACGGGATCTTGTATCCAACATATCTCCCTCATACGGTGTCAGAATGACAAATTGTCGCTGATGTTTCAACCCTAAAATTAAGACGAATGTTTCAATACCAATTTTGGATATTTTTGTCGAGGTTTAAGCAAGGGCCCCATGAGGCCCGGTTCATGCGAGTTGCGGTGAAATGTAACTTTTTCATAGGATATCCATTTTGGACAAATGGGTAGTCCATATCATGTGTTTTTTCAAATGGATCATAACTGTGTGAACAGTTTGGTTGAACACGAATCCGACTAGGCCCTCGGTACTAAAATGCATACAATTTACTGACTAGGCGTCAGATTGATGCACCGTCTATCATGTTGGAACCCTTATGACATGGCGGTCCTTTGGGTTTCTCTGTTGTGGAACTTCATGGTGGTTGATGTTTGATCAATGACCCGAGGAGTAGAGCTAGGGCGTTTCTTTTAGTGAGAGTTAGGATGGCTACACCCTTGACGACTCAAGGTGCGTGTATTCCTTACTTTTCTGCTCCAGTAGAGACGAGACTCCCCACCTCATGAGTACGAGTTCGTTTTCCTTTGAGATGGTTTTCTTATCCTTAGAGTTAGTACTCCACCACATGGCCAGACCAGTCCGGTTGCATGGGTCACCCTGTGTACCGATTACACGGGTTGAAGTACATGGGTTGAGACCATCTATGAGCACATGGCCAGCATACACGGGGTGGACCACAGATACTTAGACATGATGTGTTATATTTTTACGAACCGTGTAGTTTTGTTTTTCACGACCATCATTGTGACATGGGTCGTTGTACAAGGGTAGTACCAAGGGTCAGAGTATATGACATGCATCCTTTCTACACGCCGTGTAATTTTCAATACATGGATTTATCTTCTTGCCCACCATATCTTGGATATGTTTCATTTGGGTTAGTGCCCCTTTTCACATTCCCATGAAGGTTAGGTATTGTTTCCTACTACAGGAGTACGATCCCTTCATCAAGGCTTTCTGTGATAGAGTCAGGCATCCCTACGAGAGGCCTAGAGCGAGATCCTATATCCATTCTTTACCCTAGGTAGAATCTATCATCGACGTGACCAACTCTACCAGGAATTGATCCTAT
Source organism: Viscum album (assembly GCA_963277665.1). Classification (NCBI taxonomy): domain Eukaryota; kingdom Viridiplantae; phylum Streptophyta; class Magnoliopsida; order Santalales; family Viscaceae; genus Viscum; species Viscum album. The sequence continues at coordinate 1,814,790,317 of OY728140.1, read as the reverse complement.
AACTAGCAGGTGAATCCGGATGAGTTGTGGTATCCACCAAGGCCCTGGCTGTGATCCCCATCAGTGTATCATGATCTCTCTCTTCAACAGGACTTTCTATGATAGAGTCAGGAATCCCTCCGAGAGGCCCGAAGCGGATCCTCTATCCATTATTGACCCTAGGTAGAGTTCATCATCGACATGAAAAACTCTACCGGGCATTGATCCTCTACCTGTCACGAACCAACCCAGGTTGACCCCGAACCGGACACCCAGGTCACCTGATCCGGCCCGCAACATGGCCTCAAGCGCGTCTCCCCTTACTCCAGAGGTTGCCGACTAGCGGCGAGGGTGTAAGGTAAGTCAGGGGGGGGGAGACTATACCCTCTTATCAAAGTGGAACAAAGGGACCAAAAATATAGCAACGGAAGTAGTGTAAATAATAATAATAAAACAGTGGAAAACATTTTTTTCATTTATAAGGTTTGAATAAATTTGGCGAATGACAGTTTATATAAGAGATGCATGCATGACATGCTAATGATACAATGAAAGCATTAAATCACGCGACATACTTACACATCAATGTAGAAGTAAATGAACAAAAGTCTCAATCCCCGAGGGCGATCTCCATGAGCATCCCGAGCCCCAACTCGGTCCTTTGCTCCTAACTCCAAGTACAAGAAACAGCAACAACAAGGTCCTGCAACCAAATGGAATCTACTCGGGTACCCCAGTGCAATGGCGGCCCGAGTAGGGTGTGAGATATATATCTCAGTAGGCTGGAACCACCGGGGTCTAGCCCACTCTAGACCATGAAAATATAATTAAACAAAGTATTGGTATTTTCAAACAATAACGACACAATGCAAACAATAAACGCCCGTCCAGGTTCCAGAAAGGACACCTGGCGGCACTACCTGCTTCGGCCCATAGCCGGGATGAGAACCTGTTAAAAACAACATAAGTAAATTTGGTTCAAGCATAAAAACACTTTTTATCATTTTTCTAACCTACTCTATTTATTCACTTATCATTTCAACTCAGACTGGAAACCCGCTCATTCTTACCTTTCTTTATTTGATCACAATTCACTCGGGTTTTACCCACATCTCTCATTCTTTTCATAAATCATTATCATCATTCGTTCGGTGTAGATATCCATGTATAACACCCCATATCACATTTGGTGTAGATTGCCATGTCTAACACCTCGAAACACATTTGGTGTAGATCTCCATGTCTAACACCTTATATCACAAGCTTGGATAACCATTGGGAAGGAACGCCATGTCCAAACCTAGATTTTAAGTCGATCTATAACACCATGTCTAGGACCCAAAATCTCATTCATTTATCACTTAATTAATCAACCGACACAGTTCTCATTTCATAATTAATTCTTCACATTGAATTATCTAAATCAGATCTCAAATTTTTATAATCAATTCTCATAATTAATTGTCCTTGTTCAACATTTTGGAGCTTGCACGAGCAATAGAAGGTAAACAAAAGCGTATGGCATCAACATGTCTCTATGTTAGGTGATTAATGACATTAAATGGTACAAGTACAAGCATGTCATTTATCAAGTATAATGTCAAGCATAAAGAGTCATAAGACTTTTAATCAAGCAATCACAAAAAAAGGAAATCTACTACTACACGTTTATTTTGAAGGCAGCTCACCTCTATTGGAGGAGTTTCATTAGAAAACATGTCATTACTTTATCAAACAATTCATTTAGTGATATTTAGCATTTACTTTAAAACTCATTCAACACTTAGCACAGTTAAGAAGCCACACAATAAGGAAGGAAATAATGAAATTCTATTGCTACATTTTTAGATTAAAGGCAGCGCACCTCGAAAGAGGGGTTTTATTATTAAATCGTTAGTTTAGTGACCAAACAACCTCTTTTATCTTATTCCTACAATTCACACGATTCGCACAGAAGCATTTAATCGGAACTAAACTTGCATAATTAAAATGCTAAGTGCAATATTAAACTCACTATTACTTTACTTAAATTTAAAAGGGCAAGGAGAGGGACCCTTCCTCAAGGTGGATCCATCCGTCCACTCCGGCTCTTGGCGCTTTCTAACTAAAGCTGTCGCAGCTGCTCCCCCACGAGACTTATGTGATTTCACATACGTATAAGGACACCTAGCCTCTATGCACACGCTCCGCATGTCCATGAGTGTGCACAAGAGGATCCTTACACATATGCTTATACACACAAGCCTGTCTCCACTCACCTACACAGGCACTTTTTATATATGTAATGGGGACAACTAGCCCCGTACGTGTGTATATTCGCTGCCATGGACAAATATACGCACGCCGAGGGAACCCACGTACATATAAATACGTACCTATGCCTGCGCAGGTGAGTCGCCTAAACTCCGGCAACCCGAAATCATACCGAAACCTCCAACGCACTATAAAACAACCACTACGAACCTTAAGACACAAAGATAAACCAATTTAGGCCAGGCAAAACCAACCAGAAATAATAAACCCTTACCTCGGGTGTTGGCGACAAACCAAAACGAAGGTGAACCCACACAGCGAGCTCAATGCACTGCCAACATCAAGTCGGGGTTCATAAAAATCAAAAGCCCCAAATTTAACAAGTTCAAAACAAAGGGAAAGGTGAAAACCTCACCCCGAAACCATTCCAAAACTCGAACGGACTAAACCAAACCAACCAGGAACCTCTAAAACAACCTGATAAATTAATTTAGAGGCTGCGAAGACCAAAAACCTGTAGAAACCTTACCTAGGAAACCAACCGGCGGACCGAAAACACCACAAACCGCCTCGCCTTCGGCGGCGGTTGCCGGAACGCGCATCAAGGAGTCCCAAGGAATCATTCGCGCGCCCTAAAACCAAAGGAAGGAAAAAAATTCGGGTTACCAAAAACCCTAAATTCGGCCAAACCAAACGGGCACCGAAAAAAAAGGACGAATCGTCAAAGCGAGGATGAAGGACGCACCTAAAGACTTTACCGTGGCGAATCGAATCCGGAAGGTGATGAAAACCAGACAAAATCATCCGCGGAAAGAGGAGGTCGCGTGCTGGGCCGTTGCGCGCTGCAGCGGTTCGGTCCGAGCTGCTTTTCACGGCTGCCTCGGGGTAAGCCGAGGGAGGAGGAGAGGGAGAGGGGGCCGTCGCGCTGGTGGTCCAGCTGCTACGAGGTCGGACGAGGGAGGAGGAGAGGGAGAGGGGGCCGTCGCGCGGTTCACGGGAGAGGAAGGGGGTGCGCCGAGGGGGTTCTGCCGAGAGGGGGGGGGGAGTTAGATAGGTTTTAATTTTATTTTTTATCTTATTTTCTTTGATTTTAATTTTAAACAAAAATTAAAACATACCTAACCTGCACGGTTTTATCCGCACCGTCAGAAACACCGTGTGCAGCCCGCGCGCCTGCAACCGGATACCCGGGGTACCCCGCACGGCTGACCCGCATGGTTAAACCAACCGCGCGCGGTCCAATATCGCCGCTTAAAACGGCTCCAGACCTCGGGACCTCGTTCCGAAGCTCGGTTTTAAAACCGACCCGCTGATAAAAGAAAAAAGTTCAAGAACCTTCGCATTTTATCCGCTCTAAAAAAAACGGTTCGTTACAAACTACCCACCAAAAAAAACTTCTCGTCCCCGAGAAGCCTTCGGAAAACAACGAAAACATCACCCGACTCACAAGGGTCGTGAAGTTGCATTCAACCGGTTGTATTGTGTCTCCAATGCCCAAAGCACCTTTATGAATTTTCTAAGAATACTGCACTTAATCCTTTACAACTCGAGCCAATGCTCAAGTTACAACTGAAACATCAAAGAAGAGCTTACCTCTGGGGCCATTATAGGGACCTCAACCGAAGAAAATGGTCGAATCACGATCGACCAACTAAAATCGGTCATGCAAGATTTCCTCAAAAGACATCGCCAACCCGAAAAACACACTCTCCCTTAAACTGACGACATGCTTTTAAAATTGTTCCGTTATCGACCACGCGTACACCGAAGTCCTTACACGACCTTCGGTGATACTCTCAATCCATCACAAGACTATTATACAACTATCATGTCTCAGCACAAAGCGTAACTCCAAGAAATCGTGCATCCCACGCACAACCAGAGAGAGATCACGAAACAAACCAACAACTTTTAAACTTTAGCGCGGCGTATAACCGACACTATCTTAGTGTATCCAAGACGACGTCAAGATGGGGGACATGCTCGTCTCATCCAGCAGAGTGCACTAAGATTAAACCAAGGTCGCTGAGACGATCAATCGGACCAAACTCTGATGCCTATACCACCCGAGGCATTCGTATTCGTCCAAGCTTAACCACTGAAACTCTTGCCGCACTAACGGAGTTTCTAAAGTGTTGTGCATACAGCCAACCTTATCAAATTCGTGCTGACAAACAAGCACCGACATGTAAATCGAAACAGATGCGGCACTACCCACCTTAGGAGTGTCCATGTCGTCGCAAGGACTAGCTGCTTACCAGCGCGCTATTTTTTGAAACACTTTAACGCACAAGTGGCGTTCCTCGAACTACGATCACCACATCATAATCTTAAACCAAAAACAAGGCAACTCAAGCTCTAAGGGTACTACCTAGCACGGGCTAGTCCCTTACGAAGCACACACGTCGACCCTAACTCTTGGTCACGCAAAACAAGGATTACTAGGCTCAAAAACCCCTTTCCATTTTATCCACTTCATTACTTCTTTTCAACCTTTAAAACATTTAAAGAATTTTAATCAACCCACAATTACTATTTCAAAACTAATTACTTGGTTTTCAGACAATGCCCCATGGGAAAACAGACAAGCTATAACCAACTTCTTCTTTAAAAATTTTACACATAATGTCATCCAAGCATATATAGGTAATTTAGCATCTAAATTCCTTTTTAACAAAGAGACGACCCCGAGGGTTCCATTTATTCAATTCGGGTTCTTCAAAAGCAACCACATATCAGTTCATTCCATAAGGACGTGCCCCAACTGACCTCCTCGGGTCTAGTTGAGCATGTTTAAAATCACACCAAACTATCTCAATCAAAACGCAATAGTTTTACATTAATAGTCATTTTCAAACACACTATGGTCTAACAAGGTTCAGTCACATGGGTGGCCACCTACCAATCAATAAGGCGCCCATACACCTTACCGTGGGCATTTGGCTCCCATTTATCAAATCAATTTTTGTTTTTCATTTAACATTTTAACTTAGTAGCCCTCTTTTAAAGGTTTTAAACCAAAGTTTACCCTTTTCCCAATTATAAAGTGCCCATACACCTTACAATGGAAAACTGGCTCCGTCGTAATCGCAACCAACAAATTCAGCCAAATCAACCAAGCTTTTACTAGCAAGCTAACAAGCCACTACAAACAGCTAACACAAGGCAACAAGCTAACAAGCTGAAATCACTAAAACATGCTATAACACAGAGCATGACTCACAAGCAAGATAGAAAAAAAATGACATGTTATCACCCAAACATGTTAATTATCACCGAAACATGCTTTCTAAAGAGACGTGCTAAATAAATCCAGACATGACATATTTCCAAGGCACACAATCAAAATCAGTAGGCATCCTACTAATGAAACTACATGGCATGGCACATATGCATGACATGTGAATCTATAAGTGTCTAATATGATGCATGCAATGAAATTTTTTGGCTATATCGGTCCAAGAAAATTTTTCAAAACCTCTTCATAAACAAATAAGCAGTGGAAAGTACAACATTCACCCAAGGTGAGATCACATCAACTGTAACAACAAACAACATGAACATCAATTCCTAGCCCTGGCCACTTGGTCATTTACCGTACGTGGGGTGATCAGTCCCAGACACGGCTATTACCCAAGCGCCGACACATTCCTAATCTCCTGTCTACCAATCCCAAAACAGTAAGACAATGAAAAGAAAGAAACCTCCTTTGATACCATTTTGTCACGAACCAACCCAGGTCGACCCCGAACCGGACACCCAGGTCACCTGAGCCGGCCCGCGACATGGCCTCAAGCGCGTCTCCCCTTACGCCAGAGGTTGCCGACTAGCAGCGAGGGTGTAAGGTAAGTCAGGGGGGGGGGAGACTATACCCTCTTATCAAAGTGGAACAAAGGGACCAAAAATACAGCAACGGAAGTAGTGTAAATAATAATAAGAAAACAGCGGAAAACATTTTTTTCATTTATAAGGTTTGAATAAATTTGGCAAACGACAGTTTATATAAGAGATGCATGCATGACATGCTAATGATACAATGAAAGCATTAAATCACGCGACATACTTACACATCAATGCAGAAGTAAATGAACAAAAGTCTCAAGCCCCAAGGGCGATCTCCATGAGCATCCCGAGCCCCAACTCGGTCCTTTGCTCCTAACTCCAAGTACAAGAAACATCAACAACAAGGTCCTGCAACCAAATGGAATCTACTCGGGTACCCCAGTGCAATGGCGGCCCGAGTAGGGTGTGAGATATATATCTCAGTAGGCCGGAACCACCGGGGTCTAGCCCACTCTAGACCATGAAAATATAATTAAACAAAGTGTTGGTATTTTCGAACAATAACGACACAATGCAAACAATAAACGCCTGTCCAGGTTCCAGAAAGGACACCTTACGGCACTACCTGCTTCAGCCCATAGCCGGGATGAGAACTTGTTAAAAACAACATAAGTAAATTTGGTTCAAGCATAAAAACACTTTTTATCATTTTTCTCACCTACTCTATTTATTCACTTATCATTTCAAATCAGACTGGAAACCCACTCATTCTTACCTTTCTTTATTTGATCACAATTCACTCGGGTTTTACCCACATCTCTCATTCTTTTCATAAATCATTATCATCATTCGTTCGGTGTAGATCGCCATGTCTAACACCCCGTATCACATTTGGTGTAGATCGCCATGTCTAACACCTCGAAACACATTTGGTGTAGATCTCCATGTCTAACACCATATATCACAAGCTTGGATAACCATTGGGAAGGAACGCCATGTCCAAACCCAGATTTTAAGTCGATCTAGAATGCCATGTCTAGGACCCAAAATCTCATTCATTTATCACTTAATTAATCAATCGACACAGTTCTCATTTCATAATTAATTCTTCACATTGAGTTATCTAAATCAGATCTTAACATTTTATAATCAATTCTCATAATTAATTGTCCTTGTTCAACATTTTGGAGCTTTCACGAGCAATAGAAGGTAAACAAAAGCGTATGGCATCAACATGTCTCTATGTTAGGTGATTAATGACATTAAATGGTACAAGTACAAGAATGTCATTTATCAAGTATAATGTCAAGCATAAAGAGTCATAAGACTTTTAAGCAAGCAATCACAAAAAAAGGAAATCTACTACTACACGTTTATTTTGAAGGCATCTCACCTATATTGGAGGAGTTTTATTAGAAAACATGTCATTAATTTATCAAACAATTCATTTAGTGATATTTAGCATTTACTTTAAAACTCATTCAACACTTAGCACAGTTAAGAAGCCACAAAATAAGGAAGGCAATCATGAAATTCTATTGCTACATTTTTAGATTGAAGGCAGCGCACCTCGAAAGAGGGGTTTTATTATTAAATCGTTAGTTTAGTGACCAAACAACCTCTTTTATCTTATTCCTGAAATTCACACGATTCGCACAGAAGTATTTAATCGGAACTAAACTTGCATAATTAAAATGCTAAGTGCAATATTAAACTCACTATTACTTTACTTAAATTTAAAAGGGCAAGGAGAGGGACCCTACCTCAAGGTGGATCCATCCGTCCACTCCGGCTCTTGGCGCTTTCTAACTAAAGCTGTCGCAGCTGCTCCCCCACGAGACTTATGTGATTTCACATACGTATAAGGACACCTAGCCTCTATGCACACGCTCCGCATGGCCATGAGCGTGCACAAGAGGATCCTTACACATATGCTTATACACACAAGCCTGTCTCCACTCACCTGCACAGGCACTTTTTATATATGTAATGGGGACAACTTTCCCCGTACGTGTGTATATTCACTGCCATGGACAAATATACGCACGCCGAGGGAACCCACGTACATATAAATATGTACCTATGCCTGCGCAGGTGAGTCGCCTAAACTCCGACAACCCGAAATCATACCGAAACCTCCAACGCACTATAAAACATCCACTACGAACCTTAAGACACAAAGATAAACCAATTTAGGCCAAGAAAAACCAACCAGAAATAATAAACCCTTACCTCGGGTGTTGGCGACAAACCAAAACGAAGGCGAACCCACACTGCGAGCTCAACGCACTGCCAACATCAAGTCGGGGTTCATAAAAATCAAAAGCCCCAAATTTAACAAGTGTAAAACAAAGGGAAAGGTGAAAACCTCACCCTGAAACCATTCCAAAACTCGAACGGACTAAACCAAACCAACCAGGAACCTCTAAAACAACCTGATAAATTAATTTAGAGGCTGCGAAGACCAAAAACCGGTAGAAACCTTACCTCGGAAACCAACCGGCGGACCGAAAACATCGCAAACCACCTCGCCTTCGGCGGCGGTTGCTGGAATGCGCATCAAGGAGTCCCAAGGAATCATTCGCGCGCCCTAAAACCAAAGGAAGGCCAAAAATTCGGGTTACCAAAAACCCTAAATTCGGCCAAACCAAACGGGCACCGAAAAAAAAGGACGAATCGTCAAAGCGAGGATGAAGGACGCACCAAAAGACTTTACCGTGGTGAATCGAATCCGGAAGGTGATGAAAACCAGACGAAATCATCCGCGGAAAGAGGAGGTCGCGTGCCGGGCCGTTGCGCGCTGCAGCGGTTCAGTCCGAGCCGCTTTGCACGACTGCCTCGGGGTCAGCCGAGGGAGGAGGAGAGGGAGAGGGGGCCGTCGTGCTGGTGGTCCGGCTGCTACGAGGTCGGACGAGGGAGGAGGAGAGGGAGAGGGGGCCGTCGCGCGGTTCACGGGAGAGGAAGGGGGTGCGCCGAGGGGGTTCTGCCGAGAGGGGGGGGGGGGAGAGTTAGATAGGTTTTAATTTTATTTTTTATTTTATTTTATTTTCTTTGATTTTAATTTTAAACAAAAATTAAAACATACCTAACCCGCACGGTTTTATCCGCACCGTCAGAAACACCGTGTGCAGCCCGCGCGCCTGCAACCAGATACCCGGGGTACCCCACACGGCTGAACCGCACGGTTAAACCAACCGCGCGCGGTCCGATATCGCCGCTTAAAACGGCTCCAGACCTCGGGACCTCGTTCCGAATCTCGATTTTAAAACTGACCCGCTGATAAAAGAAAAAAGTTCAAGAACCTTCGCATTTTATCCGCTCTAAAAAAATGGTTCGTTACACTACCTAGCAGGTGAATCTAGATGAGTTGCGGTATCCGCCAAGGCCCTTGCAGTGATCCTCATATGTGTATCGTGATATTTCCCCACTCAAGGGTGTGTTCTCTCATAAGGAGTGCACCTATCTCTCATGACCTTTCTGATGAACGATACATTCCATATGGACATTATCACAACTACCAGACTTGTGGAGTGAGTTCTCCCAGATGAGTGCTTTATGGAATTTTCAAACTGGATTTCTAGTGCGGGTATGTGGTTGTGTAACTTGTCTCTAGACTACATTTCTCAGTTACGAGTATATCTAGTTTCCTTGGGTATATGTATGGGCATATACCTGGTGTGAGCTGTGAGATGAAGATCCCCTTACACTCTTTTTTAGGTTTCTTTGACCGATCATGTCTATTACTGGGTGGATCTGTACTATTTTTGTTCACTCTTCTTGTACCTTGTTCTCTCTTACTTATCTCTTATTCAGTACCTCTATTATTTCTCCCTCGAGACTTCAAGGAATGTTAATGAGTATTTTTATACTCAACCATGTTTGGGATTTTCCTGCATTTGGTGTGCCTTGCAGACGATAGATAAGTTGATCATGACATCAGAGGAGCTTCAGGATACGGGGTGCTTGGACCATGTGCGGTGGTTGTAGCTTGGGATTCAGGAGTGGTAATCTTCCAGCAGTTTTACTTTTTCAACTATTGTCGGTTTTTGGCACTTTTCTAGTTGGGTGTGTATTTTTTCCCCTTCCCCTTTCATCTTTACTTTTCTTGTACTTGTACTGTTGGAGGTCGATGCATTTTTGTTCGGTTCTGTTTTTATAGTAGTGTGGAACCTTTTTTTCTCTCTGCAATTTTTTATTGAGTTAGCTGCGTGTGTGTGTAAAGGTTCTTAGGCAAAGGCCCTATAGCATCCCATCTTTTTATAACATAACTTTCATTCCATTACACGGAACTGAGGATCTTTAAGGTTTAGTGTCTTGGAAACAAGGAACATAAAACATGAAACAAAAAAAACATTCTTCTTAAACACTTGAAAGGCTTCTCCTCATGTTCAACCTAGGCTCATTACTGCATCTCATAACCTGGGGACATACATCAAAAGAAAGGGTGAGCAGAAGGCCCAGCAAGGGAAACAATTGAAACATTTTACATATGAACTTGAGATACATCAATAAAGTCATGAAAAGAACATTAAGGCATGATAAAGAAATCATGAGGCAATTCATAATAAAAATAACATTTTTCATAACTTGTAGATGTGGCTGAAAAATTTAATATAGACAATCATGAACATATCACCAAGGTCCATCCCCAAGGTGTCATTTGAAAATTACCAAGGTTATTCACCAAGATATCGTGAAAATTGTAATCTCTAGTGGTTACATCATTACCCAATGCATTGGAGCGCTATCAGGGAGCACCCTTAAATTTGCCTTTATTATCATGTGATCCACATATATCATCATCAAACATTTTATAAATAACCCACATAGCATAAAATAAATGGGTTTCATTTCATAATCATAATATTTTAAAAACTGCTTTAAAGACACGATCTTTACGGCACTTTAAACCCACGGAAGGGAAAGTGGGTCTCATGTATGTAAATACAAAAATTTAAAATAGAACATTTTGATATATATGTGAATACCCTTGTAGAAATAAGAGCTTTGAGTATTCACTTTATAACATAAAATAATTTTGAGAAAAGAGAGAGAGGCATTTTGAGACGAAAATTCTGCAGCATAACGGCTATGTTTCGGGGTTTTAGAAAACATTGAAAAGAGAGGGGACATGGGTCACCCACTCATAAATGATCCATAAAACATTAAGGGGAAATAATAAGAAGGATATATGGACATGGTAATGAAATTTTAAGGACATACCATTTGAAATGAAAAACATGGAAGGAAGACAAAAATTAGATTTCTCTTATGAAAATTCGGCAGCCTAACGGCGTCACTTAAACTTCAATAAAAAAGAATTGACAAGATCAAATAGGGTCTCTCATAATATGATAATAAGAGATAAGTATGATATATATAGAGATCATACCCCAACATAATAAAAAGGAACTTGAAAGACTTGACATGAAAATCGAACTTGAAAAATGAGAAGGGTGAAAGAATTCCTTAAAAATTCGGCAGCCTAACGACGTCACTTAAACATTCATAAAACGAAATGATTAGAGTAATAGGGGATATCTCATCATATAAACATGAAAAGGGCAGTAAGAGGAATATAAAAGAACATCCTCTCACATAAGAACATGGAGCATAAAAGGAATGACATAAAAAGGATTACATGAAAAGAAAGAGAGAGGTCGGATCCCTTATCTTAAAACGTAACTCTTAAAACTAAAAGGTTTAGACCTTGAGGGCTTGGGGGCACCTTGGGAGGGCTCCTTGGGAGGTAAGGAGACCAGAACCTCGTTGGGGGAGAGTGGGGAGTCGAATGGATGAGAGGATGGATTGGTATTTATAGGGAAAGTGAGGGGACAAGGCATTAATGGCCAAGGGACACCTCATTAGTGGTTTTGGCAAAACCATGGGCTTGCCCATGGTATTTGCCCATGGTATTGGCCACTTGGGACATCTCATACCTTATCTTACTATTCATAAGTATACCATATTGATTACATACTTAATACATTATTTAATGATGTCATTAAACACCCGTAACTTAAAAACTGTATTTTCACTATTCATCGAAAATTCACCTTTCTCAGAATAGTCCCAAAATTTCACCTTAACCAAATATAAATGCTCTGATTTCAAAAATGAAATCCATTTTATAAAAATAATTTTCTAAATATTTTTAATTAAATTTTTAATTAAAAACACTATTCATCGAAAATTTATCTTTTTCAGAAAAATCCCCAAAAATTACCTTAACATAATATCGATGCTCTGAGTTCAAAAATGAAGTCCATTTTATAAAAATAATTTTCTAAATATTTTTAATTAAAATTTAAATTAAAAAACACTATTCATATGAAAAAACTAATACTTGAATAATAATTTATGAAACCGTTATTTAACCATTTTATTGAATGGCATTACTTAATCAAAGTGCCTAGATTATTTTAATACTTTCTTCAAGTGAGATTACTAATCTATTTGGACATATTATTAATCCTAATCATAAAATCACTATTCATAATTTACTATTCATCAAAAATCAAGTTGATCTTATTAGATTCTAAATTTCGTACTAAACATAATTGTAGAAGACCATTTTTTGAAAATCATTACATATTTTTAATTATTTAGGGTTTACATAAACATATTTAAAATATCCTTTTTCTAAAATTCATCAAAAATATGCATACTATATTTATTCGTTCATTTGAAAATTCATAAAAGAAATCGAAATTTTTATTTAAAACAAAGGATTACACAAGACAGTTACGGTATCCTTACATAGCCCCTTATCACACCAGCATAGGACCTAAGTGTAAGGTGTGCTAAGGTGAGAGAATCCGAGGGAGGCTTGGCCAACATCGCACTAGTAGTAATTTCTATCAGTTTGAACTTCTCGCGAAGGCGATCCTGTTCTAGCTTTATACGATGAAGTTCAGCTTGGGTTTGGTCCAGAGCAAAGCCCAATGGTGCTACCTCCTTCCCAAGTTCTGTTAGATGGGCTTCGATCGGTCCAAGACTACTGGGTGAGGCCATCAAATCTTCTTTCTATATTAATTAACCAAGATTGCTTGTATTTAGAGACAATAGTCAAAACGTTTAGTTTCCAGCGGTCATATAGACCAATGGTCAAATAACAGTCAAAACCCAATAGTCTCATTTTAATTATACTCATGTTATCAAATGAAACATTTTTGTTGAGTATAAAAATAAAATAAAATAACACATAAAATTAGGAAACAATATTTATTTAAAATTTTGGGGCGTTACAATCTTCCCCCCTTAAAAAAGTGCATCCTCACAATTTTTTTAAAATTGGGTTTTGAAATTTCATTGAAAGTCCCACATCGGAAAAGGAGTCAGTAAAAATATTACTTTAAAAGAAAGAAAGGGAAGTACAAAGGTCACCCGAGTTAACCCACACTAGGATTCCATGTAGGAAAACATGGACATGGAGGAGAAAACCAAGGGTCAAGTTATGAGGGAGAGTGATAGAGAACATGATTAGGAGAAAGTTAACCATAAGAAAATCCCAAACTTATGATGTGTGTAAACGGTATTTGATTACCTAGTAGGAAACATAAACCAACAAAATTTTTGTTTTACGTTTCATTTCATAATTTTGAGTAATTCATTTACTACATAGAACAAAAACATAAGAAAATATACCTACCTTCAAGTAGAGTTTCATCCTTTAATAACTCCCTACCAACACTAATATTTTCTCCAAATGATGAGACTTCAAAAACACTTGGTCTCATAAAAGCACAAGAATCATCTTCTAGAGAATCACATAATCTACAAAAGATTAACTATCTATTTCTTCTATCTTTAAACATTATCCCAAAAACAGAAAGGTTAAGGTAAAACAACTCTTCAAAAAGAAAGAATCCCATAGGAATGGAAACTACTTTTAAATCTCCAAAGTTCCATAGTACTACCCAAAGTTCATCATAGACCATTCCATAAATAATGGTCCTTAAAATTCCTCAAAATAAACCAAACTAAGATTGAAACCCAAATACAAGAAGGATTTGATAACATAGTCTTCCAAAACAACTTCATTGTTCATCTCCAGACAACATCAACCACTCCTAACATATTATAACAAAAGTAGCTAACCTAAACATATTTTACCCAAGATAGGTTAATCATTCCCATAAGTAACCTAAATTACTATAAGTCCACCTTAAATTCATCAATTCTTCAAAATATAAGTCAACCTTACTCCTCAATGAAAATACTATAGTAATCTATTTACCTCGATCATATAGGGTCCCCAAAATAGTGAACGTCTTCCAAAATAATAATCATCTTTTAATCCCCTAATCATCTCTGTCATATTAATATGGAAAATTGTCGCATTTCCTATCACATTGGTTGTTGGGACACGTTATTCCATTTCCCACCATTAACTAAGAAGAGAAAGTATAATTAGAGGCTTAAATACTTAACCAATAATCATGAAAAGGAACTTAAAGCATATAAGGATAACTTGTAGAAGAAAAGTATACCCTAACTTGTGATCCCCTAGGTTCCCATCTAGGTTATCCATGATCATATATTCTTATGTGAATCTTTATTTTATTTTATCTTTGTTCCTTTAACAATGGTTCATACCAAGCTTATGAATTTACCAAAGCATATCCCCCGGGAGTGTCGTAACCAAGAGTGCAGCAAGACCCGTTGTCGTGTACCAGTTCCCGTTCGAGTCTAGCTCAAAGCGGTGTTTTCGGGTTTTAACCCTATGTACATCTGTGCCAGAGCCACCTCTACCTGCTCGTATCCAGACAGGGATGTATTTTCTTGGCAACCCCTTACTCAATACTCACCAAAATACCAGGAAGATTTATTATATTTAAACTTTTCTATAGGGTTCTTTCTAGAGTTTTCATATCCTAATTTCCACAAATAACTAAACCATCCTTTAATATCAACTATAACATCCCATCTTTTTATAACATAACTTTCATTCCATTACACGGAACTGAGGATCTTTAAGGTTTAGTGTCTTGGAAACAAGGAACATAAAACATGAAACAAAAAAAAACATTCTTCTTAAACACTTGAAAGGCTTCTCCTCATGTTAACCCTAGGATCATTACTGCATCTCATAACCTGGGGACATACATCAAAAGAAAGGGTGAGCAGAAGGCTCAGCAAGGGAAACAAGTGAAACATTTTACATATGAACTTGAGATACATCAATAAAGTCATGAAAAGAACATTAAGGCATGATAAAGAAATCATGAGGCAATTCATAATAAAGATAACATTTTTCATAACTTGAAGATGTGGCTGCAACATTTAATATAGACAATCATGAACATATCACTAAGGTCCATCCCCAAGGTGTCATTTGAAAATTACCAAGGTTATTCACCAAGATATCGTGAAAATTGTAATCTCTAGTGGTTACATCATTACCCAATGCATTGGAGTGCTATCAGGGTGCACCCTTAAATTTGCCTTTATTATCATGTGATACACATATATCATCATCCAAAATTTCATAAATAACCCACATAGCATAAAATAAATGGGTTTCATTTCATAATCATAACGTTTTAAAAACTGCTTTAAAGACATGATCTTTACGGCACTTTAAACCCACGGAAGGGAAAGTGGGTCTCATGTATGTAAATACCAGAATTTAAAATAGAACATTTATATATATATGTGAATACCCTTGTAGAAATAAGATCTTTGAGTATTCAATTTATAACATAAAATAATTTTGAGAAAAGAGAGAGAGGCATTTTGAGACGAAAATTCTGCAGCATAACGGCTATGTTTCGGGGTTTTAGAAAACATTGAAAAGAGAGGGGACATGGGTCACCCACTCATAAATGATCCATAAAACAGTAAGGGGACATAATAAGAAGGATATATGGACATGTTCATGAAATTTTAAGGACATACCATTTGAAATGAAAAACATGGAAGGAAGACAAAAATTAGATTTCTCTTATGAAAATTCGGCAGCCTAACGACGTCACTTAAACATCAATAAAAAAGAATTGACAAGATCAAATAGGGTATCTCATAATATGATCATAAGAGATCAGTATGATAGATAGAGATATCATACCCCAACATAATAAAAAGGAACTTGAAAGACTTGACATGAACATCGAACTTGAAAAATGAGAAGGGTGAAAGAATCCCTTAAAAATTCAGCAGCCTAACGACGTCACTTAAACATTCATAAAACAAAATGATGAGAGTAAGAGGGGATCTCTCATCATATAAACATGAAAAGGGAAGTAAGAGTAATATAAAAGAACATCCTCTCACATAAGAACATGGAGCATAAAAGGAATGACATAAAAAGGATTACATGAAAAGAAAGAGAGAGGTCAGATCCCTTACCTTAAAACGTAACTCTTAAAACTCAAAGGTTTAGACCTTGAGGGCTAAGGGGGCACCTTTGGAGGGCTCCTTGGGAAGTAAGGAGACCAGAACTTTGTTGGGGGAGAGTGGGGAGTCTAATGGATGAGAGGATGGCTTTGTATTTATAGGGAAAGTGAGGGGACAAGGCATTAATGGCCAAGGGACACCTCATTAGTGGTTTTGGAAAAACCATGGGCTTGCCCATGGTATTTGCCCATGGTATTGGCCACTTGGGACACCTCATACCCTATCTTACTATTCATAAGTCTACCATATTGATTACATACTTAATACATCATTTAATGATGTCATTAAACACCCGTAACTTAAAAACTGTATTTTCACTATTCATCGAAAATTCAACTTTCTCAGAATAGTCCCAAAATTTCACCTTAACCAAATATCAATGCTCTGATTTCAAAAAATGAAATCCATTTTATAAAAATAATTTTCTAAATATTTTTAATTAAATTTTTAATTAAAAACACTATTCATCAAAAATTTATTTTTTTCAGAAAAATCCCCAAAAATTACCTTAACATAATATCGATGATCTGAGTTCAAAAATGAAGTCCATTTTATAAAAATAATTTTATAAATATTTTTAATTAAAATTTTAATTAAAAAACACTATTCATCTGAAAAAACTAATACTTGAATAATAATTTATGAAACCGTTATTTAACCATTTTATTGAATGACATTACTTAATCAAAGTGCCTAGATTATTTTAATACTTTCTTTAAGTGAGATTACTAATCCATTTGGACATATTATTAATCCTAATCATAAAATCACTATTCATAATTTACTATTCATCAAAAATCAAGTTGATCTTATTAGACTCTAAATTTTGTACTGAACATAATTGTAGAAGACCATTTTTTGAAAATCATTACACATTTTTAATTATTTAGGGTTTACATAAACATATTTAAAATATCCTTTTTCTAAAATTCATCAAAAATATGCATACTATATTTATTCGTTCATTTGAAAATTCATAAAAGAAATCGAAATTTTTATTTAAAAAAAAGGATTACACAAGACAGTTACGGTCTCCTTACATAGCCCCTTATCACACCAGCATAGGACCTAAGTGTAAGGTGTGCTAAGGTGAGAGAATCCGAGGGAGGATCGACCAACATCGCACGAGTAGTAATTTCTATCAGTTTGAAATTCTCGCGAAGGAGATCCCGTTCTAGCTTTATACGATGAAGTTCAGCCTGAGTTTGGTCCAGAGCAAAGCCCAATGGTGCTACCTCCTTCCCAAGTTCTGTTAGATGGGCTTCGATCGGTCCAAGACTACTGGGTGAGGCCATCGAATCTTCTTTCTATATTAATTAACCAAGATTGCTTGTATTTAGAGACAATAGTCAAAACGTTTAGTTTCCAGCGGTCATATAGACCAATGGTCAAATAACAGTCAAAACCCAACAGTCTCATTTTAATTATACTCATGTTATCAAATTAAACATTTTTGTTGAGTATAAAAATAAAATAAAATAACACATAAAATTAGGAAACAATATTTATTTAAAATTTTGGGTCGTTACAGCCCCCCCATGTTTGTTGTGCCTTCGACGCTAGTCACCATCCCCTGGCCTATGAAGGCGGTCTCGGGGTAGTTTCAGCTCAAGCCTTGGTATGGGTCGGGTCGTGACAATGAGCATCAAAATTTATAGTATATACGATAGATGTTAATACATTTTTAACTTTATATGTTAAAATTTATTAATATAATAATTTTTAAATATATTTTAAATATTATAATAAAATTTATGTATTCTTATTTATAATTTAACATTTATATAAATATTAAATTGTTTAGTATGAATATGTGATGTTTTAATTAATTTGATTATTTAGAAATATAAATACATTTATCTATATGTGCATACATAGAAATTGGTATATAAAAATACTGATAAAAAATATAAATTTATAATTATATATAACCAAAATTATATCACATAATGAAAAATATAGAATTTATATGATTTTTGGACAAATTTTATCAACATAAATATAAATGTAGAAAACATCTTGCCTCAGATCATTTCAAACTATCAGCTTTTTTAATCCATGACCAGACCAAACTTTGTAATTTAGAATTAAAAAATTAGCCTCCGGTCACCCTTGAGAAATTTCATTACATTTTTTGTTGTTTCCTTTGCCTAAGAGTAGAGATAATACACTTTTTAGTGATATAATTTATGCAAAAAATAATAAGATAAGTTGAAGTTAAAAATTAAAGAATAAATGAATTAAATATTTGATAATTCTCTTTCTTATCTAAATATATTGGTATCAAAACATAGGTATTTTAAGGGAAAAAATATATGAGGTAATTCCATTGCATCATGAATTCCAAAATAGTATCATTTAATGAAAAATAATGGCACCTAAAAAAACAAAATGTAAAAAATAATAATTGTAAGAAAATAAAGACCATGTATCCACTATTATTTTCTATAGCCTCTGAAAAAAAGCTTTTAGCAGTATTGACATGATTTCTCCTGCCTAATAATAGTTCAATAAAATATAATAATTTAACCTGGAAGAAGGAAATAAACTTACTATGTATGCATTCACACATTTATCTGATCTATTTTGAAATGTGAAAGGTGAAAATCCAGTTGCCGCAATATAAATAAATGGAAAATATAAAAACGTTAACTTTGAGGATGTTAAACCCTATGTTTCACTGGTATCCCTCAAATTTGGAAAGGGAAAATCAATTGGTGGTATTTGATTCATGGTATAAATTTTGTACTTAGTTCAATAATATAGGGAATAAGATTGAGGATTCCTAGAGTGGGATGTTAGAGAATGTTTCTAGATGGAGAGAAAAACAACCAGTTTAGTCCTCTATTGAGCTACTTGTTGACTGAGTTAGAGGTTTGGCTATAGACCGTAATGTTCATTCTTTGAAGTGGTATGTTTTAGGTTCCAAGAGAACCATACTGAAATCTATTATCTTGAATAATAGTAAAGCAATCCAAGTTAGTACGAACCAATCTCAAACTCTACCTCCTGATTAGAAGGCTATTAGTGGGTTTGAAGAAACTAATTATAGTGGTTTGTAAAAGGATTCAGCAACAAATCTTGCTATGATGGTAAGGTTTTCATGTGTAGCTCAGGAGATGGAATGTGATACCCCTACCGGTGAAGTGGAAAAAGATACATGAGATGTTGTAATGGGAGTAAAAAATATAGAGAAAGATACTGGGTTGATGTAGGATGTAGGTGAAAGTGAAGACTATGTAGGATGGGTGAAGGTAATTAGTGTGGTGAGTTTGAGAAGAAAAAGTCCAAAGGTTTCAGTATGCAACTGGTTTGAGTTCCTTGAGGTTAATTCCTTGTGATAGGAATCAGTGGCATAGTAGGTAAATGAGGTCCATGTAGCACATGTTGATGGTGAGGCTACTCTTCGGGGCTCACGGGAGGGTGGATTCACTTCTAATGATTAGTAGGCTAACCTACATAACAAGATTGATGAGATGACTTAGGACATTGAAATTAATCAGGTTAGTGCAACCGTTGATGGATGAAAGGAATAAGTAAAGAGAGTAAGGATTAATCCTCATTGCCTCCCCAAATGGAGACCTAATCAGTGAGGAAAGACAAGAAGATGGAAAAATATTGTATGTTACATAATTCAATCATGAAATCCTTGTAATATATCATGGTCTCAGAAGATGAAGTGATCGAATAAATTTTTTGACTCTCAACTCTACTGAAGAAGAATCCACCAAAATGATAGTAACATCTTTAATGATCAATCTAAATGAGTAGAAATATTACTATATTGGAAATTAGGATTTGATTCTAGTGAGGAGTTTAAATGATTGTAAGATCATTCTTGAGGAGTATATCCAGTCATGGTACAAGCCAGCCTTTCAATTTGAAGATCTTGAAACGGAAAACAAGACACCCAGGTAAACACCATCTCTTCAAAATTATTCAGGGTGCTTAATTCTAGTAGGATTAAATTGCAATTTAACGGATCTATTATCTTCTTTTTTGGTCAAACTCATGATTCTCACTTTACCCTCAAAAGTGTTTGATATATAAAATGTTAATTTTCAGTCATTTTAAATAAAAATATACATCTTATGGAAAACAATATTTTTTCTAAAATACTGTTTTGTTACTCTATGCACACATAATTTAAAATTAATTTTATAAAAATTATATGATAAAAAGAAATAATTTTTTGAAATAAAAATATCCAAATTATCTTGGTGTTAATTTTAGGGTTTTTCATAAATGTTTCAATCTTCACAAAATATTGAAGAATACTTAATTTAAATTGAAAATAGCCTTTTTATCTAAATTATTTATAAAGTTAAATTAATTTTTTTAGTTTTTTTTTAAATAACATTAGTTAATATATATATATATTTGTATATTAACACAATTTATTTCAATAGAATCATTTTCTTAATAAATCTTCATATGAAAACTTTGTGTACTTTAGAGCATAATCTCTTTGAAAACCCGCCTTCTCATAACATGTCATGAACTGAATCTGGTCGCCATCAAAACCGACACCCAACCCAGCATGCGATAAGGCCCAAAGAGAATTCCCAATCCCCATGGGATTGAACAAGTTCTCAGGTATCATAAAATGAATTTTGGAAATGATTTAACTCAGTTTATAAACATTAAACAACAGACAAACTCAATCAATCAAATTTGAATTTTTCAACTAAAACTGTCTTTTATAAAATTTTGGAAATGAATTACATAAGTTAAAACTATGTTTAAAGACAATTACAAAGGTGCAAAACCAAATAAGGACATCCCAAGAACCTCCACATGGAAATAGGCACCTCCTTCAATCCATCCCCAAAACACCGCATCAGGAACGACCGGTAAAAACCCAAACTGTTGGCACAAAAGTTGTAGCCAAACCTATGACAACAAAAATAACAAAGTCTACATACAATCAAGGGTTTATTTAGGGCATGATACAATGCCCAGTAGGATACCACCACTATGATATTCCATGTGATAAACATTCATAGAAGAAAATCATTCAAGTTTTCATATACAGGTAATTGTTGTTACAATTTCTAAAAGACACAACTTAAAAATTTAAACAGTTATCAAGTAGGATAATTTTAAGAATCATCACTTTTAAAATAAATACCAAAAATACTGAAATTTCCATCCAAAAATAATGTATGGTGAAGATGAGAACAAATATTCCAATGAGCACAAGCAACAGAAAATAACCCCTAGGCAGTAGCTCGTTGTGGGTTCCAGGTTCCTCTTATCTCGGTGAGAGTAACCATCACAATATCTGTTCTTGTGCACACAAGACACTAGTAGGGAGCATACCCATAACCTGGTGGTCCTCAATCATCATCATTATAGTTTAGTTAGTGTTGTAAGAATCAGTATTACTACGTAAAACTCAGGCCAAACCCCACAGATCCATTAGCATACTAGTACACATCCACCTACCTAGATACCTAGGTTTTCCTCTTGCGGTTAAACAAGTTAAAAAAGGAAACAAATATAGTTTTCACATGGAAATATCACTTCCACATCCCACATTAACCAAACATCTAAATGTACATCACACATGTCAAAAAATCTACTTTTCATTCAAATGCATTTTGAAATCAAACTCACACCAAAATAGCCCACAAAACATTTTGCACAACATTAACAATCCAACACATACATTAACAATTTTATAAAATCTTTATATATATTATAAACATCACATAACAGCCCAATAAAATTTTTCATAAAACCTTTTTTCATAAAAAAATTCATTTTTCACATCACACACATAGAAACATCCCACATCACGTTCACACCTCTTTCACATTTCAGTAAAAATGTTAAACATTTTTATAAAACATTTCCAAGAGTATACACATCAAATGACAGCACTTTTAACATTTAAAATGGACCATTTAAAAATATACACAATCGAAAACATTTTTCCAATATGGTTTAACCTCTTACATAAATCATTAAACCATTCAAAACATTTATTAAACAATTCCAAGAAGTGTACCCAATCTTTTCACATAAAACCCATTTCAAAACAACCTTTAAAGGATAAAACCACACCAATAACAATCCAAAATAGAATTTTAATCCCCAAAAACATTTATTAAACAACCCCAAAGTGTTATAAAGATACCTCAAACAATACCATGAAAGATCCACATGAAAACACACATTTTCAAAATCACTTTCAAGAAGTACAACATTTTTTTACACATTAATCCCATTAAAAAACCAATTTGAAACCCAATGTCACACCAAGAACCTACTTATTCTGAATTTTCATCCCAAATAAATATTTTTATACCAATTTTATATGTTCTAAAATACACCCAAATAATACCCCAAGTGTTACACATGAAAAACACCCAATTTCAAGCTAAAATGCGACTATAAAATTAAACTCTTAACCAAATCAATCATGAACAGTTTTCACACCACACATAACATATGAGGAATATAAATAATTAGAAAATACATAAATATAATTCATAAATAATTGTTTACACATAGAACCACCTACTAAAAGTGTCAAATCCCTCATATCATGGTGCAAAACATCACATGCACCACCGTAGTGCCACATGGAAGTGAAGGGAAACCTAAAATCTCAATATTAAACCAATAAGACACCATGTAAAACCCTATTTTCTAACCCTATCTTCTGGACTCTTTGGAACATGAAGAAAGATGGATGAAACCCTAAGGAAATGGATGAAAAGGAAGGGAGGAACACTTACTTGAATGAATCTTGGGGAAATCGACCAAAATCCACTGGTATCTGAATTTTAAAATAGAAAAACTTTCAAGGGAGGTTTGAAAAAGGATTAAGATATCATGTAGGAATTTGAATGGGGGAAAAAGAGTGATAAATTAAAGAGTTATTAAGGAAACATATAACCTTTACAAATCTACTCGAAATGAAAAATCTTAAGAAGTTTAAAATTAATCTGCAAAGAAAATGAGCTACAAAGTGGGAGAGAAGTGAATTTGGGCACGCCTTGATATAGTGGTCTCATGATAGAGGTTGAATCATCAAAAAATAGATAAAATAGAATAATATATTATATAAATAAATATTTTTTTTAAACTGGAAATGAGCTTTCGGGCTGGCCCAAATCCTTAAATAAACACCCAAATCCACCATTATTATGAGTTCCTAAAGGGTCCAAATTTAAATGGTGGTGTTAATAGATTATGGAAGGCCATTTAAGAATTATAATGGGTGGAATATATTAAAAAATGAAATTTTTATAAAAGAAACAAAATTGGTTTTTAAATATGGAAATGGGCTCACAGTTTGGCCCAATTCCTGAAAACTCACCCTTTCCTCAAAGAAAAACTTGGGAAACCCCCAAGACAAAGAAATAATGAAAATTAAATGGAAAATAAATTTAAATGAAGTCTTGGATGTGAAAATTATCCCCACCATAAAAAGTTTCCTTCCTCAGAAAGCCATAGTAAGGCCAAATACCAAAACCAAACCCAACCGATAAACCAAGATGTACTTCTTTACCAGGCTTCACCCCCAAAAGTCAAAACATCTCCAGTGATCAATTAAGGTTGGATTACTCTCACAACCAAAACATACAACACTTTCATAAAATGATCAATCACATTCATACTTTATCCAAAAATAAAAATCCTCAAACACTATCCGAACATGACTCAAGCAATTCACCCAAACAAACAACTACATCCAAAAAGGTTACAATTACCATGATATAACTAAACCGTTGGGTGCTCTCCAATCCCATGGTTTACTCAAGAATTATGTTGGTAGCTTTATAGCTCCAAACTAGACTTTTTACCACCAAGACAAACCCATAGATAAATTTAAGTTACAGGTACGAGGGGGGGGGGCACAAATAGGCTCCCTACCATAAGAGATGACCTATATTTATCCTGAGACGTAATCAGGACACTAAAAAGGGGAGACCAGAATGAACTCCCAAGTACAAAGGGTATACTTCCATTAAAAATTATGAAAGAACATACCTGAGAATCATATTGGGTCTTCCCAACTTAAGAACCAACCATCTTAACCGACCAGCATGGGATGAAACAGAAAGACCCAAAAATTTCATGATTTGGGAAGGCTACACGGTTAGTTCACATAGTTCGGAAAACTGTGCACTAACTATGCAGATATTTCTTTCCAGATGGAATTATGGAACAAGGTCACTAATAATGGTGCAAAAACCATGTGCTCGACCTGTCTAGCCAAATTTCCAACCATTATCGAAAGACTCAATGGAAGCCAAATGGGGAGGGAATAACATTGGGTGATGACATGGGTAAAAGGCCCTCCACCTATTTCCACCGAATGAGAACAAAAAAAGAAAGATGATGACACCAGATGTTTAAACTATTCCTATCTTTCCTACTGAGGATAAGAATTTTTACAAGGGTTTAAACAACCCTAAGATTTCCCCTGACTACGATCCAACTTCTCTCCGAGGCCTATGGCTGGAGCTCAAATTATTGAAGAATATTTGGCCTCACAGTTAGGCTTTGGAAACCCCCTGAATGAAGATTATTCTTTCAGTGCCACCAAAAACTACACTGCAATCCCAGATAAGTTTTCTTAGACATAAGAAATTCTAAACACACATTACCCTAACCAGATATTTGACTGAAACACGGGCATAGAATATGCACACACATCAAAACTTGCTTCTTCAGGTGAGAAACAATAGAAGTAAAGAACACCTATACTCACCTTCCTCTGAAATGGAAGATTTTTATGTTTTTCCAAGGGATACATTATCCCAACATAATAGAGACTCTCATAGGATTGCATGAATTTAACCTTTATGGTCAGTCAAGCACATGACATCACAAGGTTCCACTAAACATGACCATTGTGACTGATATAAACAATTCATGGAGAGGGACCTTATAAAACATCCCCAAACACCAAAAAATTCTAGAAAGTGGACTCAATATCCTCTTGTGAATAGATTTCCCACAATGGTAGTTTAATGTGAACTCTTACTTCAAAGAGAATATGATGGAACCAGAGACCCTCTTAGATACAATCCAAACAATCCTCTACACTAACAACCCTTACCACTTCCCCCTTCGATGAATTAGGAAAATTAAGAATCTATGTTCTCTTTCAACCATCCATGAGCACTCTACCGCTAAAAAAGTATCCTCTAACACAAAAATGAAAGGGTGTTGACTCAGTCTACAAAGCTCAATAATTTATTCCACACATTGATCAACTGTTGGATTTTCCAATGGAGAAACAATCTGGGTTACACTTATGTTGTCCACTAACCCTTAGAGGGGGCAGACCTTATCCAATGGGAGAACCCAAGGACCCAAACAACCAGGTCCATTGGTTAAAAAGTTCCCTAAACCATGTCCAAAAACATGAAGGAAACCACGATAATGGAATCCCAAAACATTTCTTAGAGGAGACTACTAAATGGTCCTTCTACCCAACTTACCGACCAAACACAGACACAAAACACAGTTCAAATAGGAAGGGTTCTTGGACTCAAAACATCCCAAAACATCGACATTTAAGAAAAACACATAATAAAAACCATCCCAATCTAGTTATCAAAACATCATATTTTCCTTTAATAACATTTCTAGGAAAGGAAAAATGTTCAGCGGTTAGCGTATCCACTATGGTACCCCATGGGCCTCATACATGCATGTTTCTATTCCAAAACAGGAACCCTCTTCATATCCATCCCAACAACCATCCATACATTCCTTAAACCATAAATCATACCATATAACCCCATTCATGTGTTCTCTCACAGAAATACTAGAGATTAAAACAAAAATTCTTTCCACTTCTAAAAACCAAAATTGTCAACCAATACTTTTTTTCTCAAAACCGCTAACCACAAAATCAAACCCAAATTACAGCATACCAAAAATTTTTAGAGAGGAACAATAATTCAAATTAAAACTTACTTTAAATACATTCAAATAAATTTAAAAACATCTCATCCCATTAAAACAACTTTCAATAGTTTAGAAAACTCTATTGTAAACACTTTTTCAAAACCAACCTTGATATAGTTCATAATTTTAAAAGAGGTGAAAACACAACATTTTCCATTCCAATAAAATTATAAAAATTCAATTCTCCCATTTAAAAAATATAACCATTCCATCTTTATTAGAAAATATTTTCACAAAAACTTTACCCTTCTTAAAACCATGTTATTTTTTCTTTAAAACTGAACTTAAAGACTTCAACACTACCGGACACAAGACAATGTGATAGGAAACTAGTTCTGGTGGGTGAATTGGAAATATGGTTGGTGTCCATAAAAAAATAACTTCACCATCAAAAAGAGTTTTCTAGGGAAATATAGTTGACTCCAAATGTATTTCCAGGCCCTGAAATCTCATAGAGACCATTATCCAATCTATGTTTTCATTTCCCTTAATCATTATCAAAGCAATAAAACCGAAGGACTCAGATATGTCCTGACTCTCCTGGTGACTCTAATTTCATCATGAGGTGTGGAGATTAGGCACACTACCCATAACCAGAATTCCAAGTCTCGAAAATCCTAACTCTAGACTATCTCAACTATTCCCCAAATAACATGACCCAAGGGGTTAACCTAAACCTCCTTTGATACCATTTTGTCCCGAACCAAATCTAGTCGCCTTCAAAACTAGCATCTGACCCAGCCTGAGACAAGGCCCGAAAGGAGTTCCCAATCACCATGGGACATAACAAGTTCCTCAGTATCATAAAATAATATTTTTTGAATGATTTACCAAAGTCAATAAACAATAAACAACAAACGAACTCAATAAATCAAATTTGGATTTTTCAACTAAAACCGTCTTTTACAAAATATCAGAAATTAATTCCATAAGTTAATACAATGTTTAAATAATATTAAAAAGGTACAAAACCAAATAAGGATAGAACAAGAACCTCCACATGGAAATAAGCACCACCCTCAAGCTATCCCCATAGCACCACATCACGAACAACCGGTAAAAACCTGAACTGTTGGCACAATAGATGTACCCAAACCCATGAAAACAAAAATAACCAAGTTAACTTACACCCAAGGGTGTAATTAATGTGTGAGAAATACCCAGTAGGATACCACTGATAGGATATTCTATGTGATAAATATTCATAGATGAAAAGCTTGCATGTTTTAACAAACATGAAATGCTAGTTAAAATTTCTAAAAGATGAAACTTAAAAATTTAAACAATTTTCAAGTGGGATAATTTAAAGAATCATAACTTTTAAAATAAATTCCAAAACTACATAAATTTATAGCCATAAATACCATATGACGACGTTAATCACAAATAGTCTAATGAGCATGAGCAATAGGAAATAACCCCAAGGCACTAACTCGTTGTGGGTCCCAGTTACCTCATATGTCGGTGAGATTAACCATCACAATATCTATTCTCGTGCACACGAGCTACTAGTAGGGAGAATACCCATAACCTATTTGTCCCCAATAATCATCATCATAGTTTAGTTAGTGTTTTAATCATCAATATTGTTATGTGAAACTGAGGCCAAACCCCACAGATTCACTAGCATACTAGTACACGTCCCCCACCTAGATACCCAGGTTTCCATCTTGTGATCAAACAAATTCAAAAATCCAAGAAATATAGTTTTCAAATGAAAATATCAGTTCCAAATTAAACATTAACAAAAAATCCCCATGTACATCACATAGTTCACAAAATCCACTTCGTTTAAATGCATTTTGAAATCAAACTGACACCAAAATAGCAAAAAAACATTTTTCATAACTTTCACAATCCAACACATACTTTAACAATTTTATAAAATCATTCAAAATATTCTAAACATCACATAACAACCCACTCCCATGTTTCATAAAACCCTTTTTCATAAACACAATCCAGTTTCCACATCTCACTCACACAAACAACCCACATCACGTTCACACCTCTTTCACATTTTAGTAAATCCATTAACCATTTTTATAAAACATTTTAAAGAGTATAAAAATCACATGAAAACCCCATTCACATTTTAAATAGACCATTTAAAATATATACAATCAAAAACATTCTTCTAATATGGTTCCACCACTTACATAAATCATTAAACCATTCCAAACTTTCATAAAAGAATTCTAAGGAGTGTACCCAAGATTTTCACCTAAAACCCATTTAAAACCCATATTTCAGAGACAAAATCACACAAATAAAAATTAAAAACAGAATTGGAAGCCCAAAAAACATTTATTAAACAACCCCCGAGTGTTATACAAATAACTCAAACAATACCACAAAAGATCCACATGAAAAACACATGATTTCAAAATCACTTTCAAGAAGTACAACATGGTTTTACACCTTAAACCCATTAAAAAAACCACTATGAAACCAAGTTTCACACCAAGACCCTACCAATGAAAAATTTTCAGCCCAAACAATAATTTTTAAACCAATTTCATATGTTCTAAAATACACCCATATAATACCCCAAGTGTAACACATGAAAAACACCCAATTTCAAGCAAAAATGCAACTATAACATTAAACTATTAACCTAATAAATCATTAACAATTTTTTTCACCACAAAAAACATATGAGGAATACGAAGAATGGGAAAATATAGAAATCTAACTCATCAATATTTTTTTACACATGAAACCACCTATCGAAATTGCCGAATCCTTCAAATCTTGGTGAGAAACATCACACACATCACCGCCATGCCACAAGGAAGTGAAGAGAAACCTTAACATCTCAATATTACACCAAAGAGACACCATGCCAAACCCTATATTCTAACCCAATCTTCTGGACAATTTTTAACATCCAAAAAGTGGGATGAAACCATAAGGAAATGGAAGAAAAGGAAGGGTGGAACACTTACTTGAACAAATCTTGGGGAAATCGAACTAAATCTTCCAGTATCCAAATTTTAAAACACCCAAAAATTCAAGGGAGGTTTGAACAAGGATGATGAGATCGTGTAGGAATTTCAATGTGGGAAAAATAGAGAGAAATGAATTAGTTATTAAGTAAACAAATTACATCTATAAATCTGTTCGAAATGAGGAAGCTTAAGAAGTTTTGACTTAATCCATGATGCAAATGAGCTCCAAAGATGGGGATAAGTGAATGGTGGTGTGCCTCAGTATACTGGTCTCGGGTTAGAGGTGGAATCATTGAGAAATAGTTAAAATTGAATGTGTTATTAAAGAAGAAAATATTTTTTTAAAACAGGAAATGAGCTTTCAGGCTGGCCCAAATCCTTAAATAAAAACCCAAATCCCCCATTATTATGTATTCATAAAGGGTCCAAATTGATATGGTGGTGTTAATAGGTCAAGGGTTTCCATTTAGAAATTGGAATGGGTAAAATATTAAAAAATGAAAATTTTATAATTGAAACAAAATTGGTTTTTAAATATGGAAATGGGCTCACGGTTTGGCCCAAATCAAAAAAAACACACACTTTCCATAAAATGAAAAACATGGGAAACCCCCAAAAGAAAGAAATAATGGAAATTAAATGAAAAATAAATTTAAAAGAAGTCATGGATGTGACATAATGTCTGCAGGATTAATTTTAAATTAAAATTTTCTAATTATGTGAATTTTATTTGGAGAAATAGATTTTAAAATTTTGAATAATAATAATATGTGTTATATAATAATTTAAACATAATTTGTAACAATATTATTAGTGAAAATAGTAAAAATTATTTAACATGGTTATGGTAAAAATGGATTTTTTGGGGGGTTAATCTAAAAATAAAGGGTTAAAATGACCTATCTTTTTATAAAATCTATTTGAAACTCATTTCTATAACCAATAATTTATAAGGATTTATAATACTCTATATTGTAATTTTTTTTCAATTTAAAACTTAGGGTACACGTTTTTCTTTAAATAAATTACGAGTCTTCCACTCACCTCACTTTTAAAATGCCACCCCTTTTCTCTCTACTTCAAACCATAAAACCATTTTGGATCCACTAGGACCTACTAAAAAAACATAAAAACTTCCATAATATAATATTATTGGCCTTATTTTGGGCATAGATCTATCATAGTATGGTTTTCGGTGAAAATCAAATGAGTTTACCTAAAGAAGAGGTGACACTATTCAATGAGCATTTTTATTTTGTTTTTTCCTCCACCTTCTTCAATTATTTTTAGAAATAGTTGATACATTTAAATTATTTTATTATATATAATAAAATTGATTTATGTTATGGTTATGATTTAAAACCATCCCCAAATCCATCATATGTGTTACGAAGTCATCATTCGTGTGTTTGATGGACTCCTGCCATGCTAACCGATTTCATTTGTTTTTCCATTACCACATCTCACTATTAGGTATAATGATGTATTTAAAGTATATATATGTTATTTATAACATAATTATAACTCTAGAGTAATTATATATTATATATATATATATATATATATATATCATTTTTTAATTTACATTCCGTAGGCGATACGATGACATCGCTTGTGTGTACAGCAGGCTATCGCCTTGCAAAATAAAGTGTTTTGTCTTTCACTAACGCTTTACATGGAAGGAGATATGGACATATTTATTTATTATATAAAATATAAATGAAATAATTATGATATTAATTAAATATTTATTATTATTATTATATTACATATCTTTTTATTTCTTACACTGAAAAATGATAACATCGTTCGTGTACGTGTGGATTACTACCTTTACGAAGTTATGTGACTCTATTTTCATCATCAAAACAAATTGATGATATATATAAGTATATTTAAAGAAATAATATGTTAAAAATTATATTATTATACTTATTTAATGATATAATATTACTTATCTCTTTCCATAATGATCATTTTAAAATAGAAAGGTTACTCACGCATACGTAAGACCTACTGTCTCCATGATCGTAACATACTTCATTTCTCAAAACCATCCTTCATCAGTGGTATTAAAAGTAAAATTTATTTATAAATATTATAATTATGTCATGAATATTATTATTAAAAAAATTTAACTATATAATTTATTAAATATCGAGATCTTTCAAGATAAATCATGCTTGAGAAAATCAGACATTTAAAAATAAAACAATCAAAATAATGATAGATTATTAATGAATGACTGATAATATATTATAAAAGTATTTTATATGATATTATAAATAATAATATGGTTTTTTGTAAGTTAATAACATGTTTGAAATAAATATACATGAGGTTAAATCATTTTTAACCAAAAAGAATTGTGAGGTAAGGGACTTCGTCTCATATTTTCCACCATTCATGTATATTATAATGTTATGAACCTAATTTTTTTATATGATGTATATAATTTCCCTTCGAAATGTAATATAATTATTAATTCATAAGTCATGGTATTTTAATTTTCAATTTGAATTATTACATCCAAGGGGATTTGACTTAAAAGTTACCAAGTGGTAAATATTTTCATAACACAATTTATTTTCACTAGGTTCTATTACTTCATCACTATATTTTATATTTTAAGATTATGTTTGTAGTAAATTTTTATTATCATATGTTTTATTTCCAATTTTTATGTGGATTTATAATTTATGCAAATAATCAATTCATATACTAATTATCACTTCAATGTCATGATAATTGTTGGGGTGTATTTGAAGTCTCAATCTAATTGAGATGGTATATTCTTAAATTTTAGTTGAAGGAAATTATTTGATTAATTTATAATAATAAAAATTAAATTTATTATCATATGGTTATTCATGATATTTTTATGTAATATTACCATTTTAAACTCTCTGGTACTTAAAATAATTGAGAAAATATTTTTTAAGAAAATATGACATTATTTGTCTCTTCGGTCGTACAACCTTATTCATCAAAGCCATGTTTTCTAAATTTGTTTTAATTTTTTTAACCTTTTAGAAATTATTTATCATATATTATTTTACCAATTTTTATTTTCAAAAAAAAAATTAAAATTAATTTTTTTTGACATTTTTAAAGTAAGGCTGGTTTGCCTATTTCTGAAAAATTGAAAGAAAACTTTACTTTAACATATACGGCATGAATAGAATTTCTTACCATCATGACCACTAGATGTTTTAAATATTCACTAATAAATTCAAAATATATTTTTTAAAGAAAATTATCCTCAATTTTTTTGAACTTTAAAAAGAATTTATTTTCAAAAGGAAAAGGAAATTTCCCCCAAAACTTTTCTTAACAAACATTTTATGGTATTTCTATTTATCAACAACAACAACCCTTTAATATTACTCTAATAGGGACATGTCGTATTGGTAGAATCCTTAGTATTTATATATATTTTTTACAATTATTTTGACCAATGATAATATTGACATTCAATTTCTTGTTTCATTTTTGTTTTCATTAACTTCCCCTTTAATTATCCACTTTTCCAATGATCATTGAACATTACATTCATAAAAAATATCCATATTATTTATCATGTAAATCTTTATTTCTTAAAACATGTATCATTTATACATATGGTATTATACATTGAATGTTCTTTTTATTTGTGAAAAATTAATAGATCCATATTCTTTACTAAATACAGATACTTTAGGATAAGGCACATTTCTCATGAATTAAATCAATTATTCGATATATAAATAATGTTTTGGACATGATGAAGAATATAGAGACCAATTATAGATATCCCCTAAATGAATTGTTATTATTATGAGACAAATGTGTATTCTAGTATTAAATAAGTTTTTTTACATGTAGTTTAATACCATCTTGTAAAAGGTCCTAACAGTAGAGGGATCATGTGTTTGAGACATGAAATTCAATAATTAAGCATTTCCTTAATTAAGAATTCAATTTTTATTATCCATGACATTTTCACAGTGATATTATCTCTAGATTCATTTCAATACTAGATTATCTATAAAATGGAATGTCTTTTCATTTATTAACCTTACCATATTGATTATGCCTTATACAATTATAATAGTCAAGATATTGATTAAATAGTTCGTGTTTTCAGTTATTTACTCTATATTTATTATTACTTATCTTATCATAATATTAAAGTTACTTAATTGGGATGTTTGTTCTGTATTCACCTTGAAATTTTGAATATTCATATTGATTCATGATTTCTTCTAATGTAATTATCCCTTACTGAACGTTTTAACAACCCCTTATTTTGTTTACTTTCTTAGGATTTCATGAAGTTTAATATGTTTTAAATTCAAGGATATGATAGATTTATTCTTGAATGTAAAAAATATGTTGTAATTTATATTTTCAAATGTAAAATGGGAATCATGCTTGTGTCTAGTTTACCAAGACTTCCATAATTTTCGGTACATCATCATAAGAGTCTTTATATATTATTAAAATGTAATCATAAAGACATCAGCTATGGTCTACTTGGGTAGAGGTTGTTACAATTAATATCATAGTAAGATTATTAGAAACATTGTAAAATAAGATTTAGGAGACCATGAATTGGGGTTGACAAACCCATTATGTGTTTTTTTACTAGAAATACATCCTGTATAGATATTAAAAGTGGGTTTGGTGGTGAAAGAGATCTAACTAGGGGTAATATCTTTGAAAATTGAGCATTGGTATTGACCATATCATCACCTGGTGAATGAAAATGGGACTTAATGCACACCTAATTTGATACTCCCATGAGATATCTTAGGATAATTCAAATTTTATTTACCAACCATTATGGAAGATTTTATAGATTTTGATAATGAATGACCTAGGTTAAACCTTAGGTATCTTATATTGAAAATAAGGGGTCTCAATGGAACAAGAAAATGTTTTTTGTATAGAAATGTAAGGAATAAAAAAATTACAAGGAAAAATGAAGACTTTTATGGAAGGAAATAAATATCATATTATGGATCCATTAATAGTTCATTGCCATAAATATGGGGAAACTGGGCATTTCCTGAGTGAATTCACTCTTCTAAAGGGTAAACCATAGACCAATGAAGGAACTATCTGAAAATAAAATATACAATTTATTTATGTATTTCGGTTCAAGAATTAAATTATAAAAGTATTTTAACAATGGTATTTTGGTTATTATAATCATGAAACATTTGAGGATTTTGTTAAATTTTAGAATCATATGTGTCTTTATTAACTTAATAGTTATGGATATAATCACAGGTCTATGAGTTTACAACTGATTATAAGATCATATTCTTAAACACCCCATTTTAGGTTTTATATGACGATATTTTACCAAAAATAAGGATATTCTAGAACAAGTCTACCGTAATTCAAACCATTGGTTTTGTATATGTTATAGTGAAAATTTTATTTAAGGAATAATTAATTTACATTTTATAAATATATGTTTAAAGGTATTTATAACCCTTTTGGTTAATATGATCATTAATGACATTGTAATAGTAGTCAAATAATATAAATATACTCTACAAAATAAAAAAAAAGTTTTATTAAAAAGTTTAGTAAAAAGTTTTTTTAATGAATAATTTTTTTAGAGATATAAATCATATTTTTTGGGAACTTATAGGAATTATATTAATTTTGTTTAAGAAAAAGGAAAACATACATGTCGGGGGAAAAATTTTTATATCTGGTATGGTCGTGGGACTTGAACACCCAACCAAATGATGACAATACTTTAATGCCTACCACTAGCCTATGTGATGTCCTTGTTAATTTTTTATTAGTAAAATGTTTTTTAAAAAAATATTAATGATGAACCAATGGTTTTACTGTTAATTCTTATATATTTATTTATTATGTTAGATAATTTTTGATAACCATATTAGTTTCAAAAAATAGTTAGAGATAAATGAAAATCATTTTCGCTCTTTTAAAGATCTTATAATCCATTAAAAGTGAATATTAGTGATTCAGGAATAAAAAAAATCATTTTTTGGTTATTCATTTATTGGAGTAAGTAATGAATTGGATTTTACTGAAGCAAAACAAA
The DNA here is from genome assembly GCA_963277665.1 of Viscum album. Classification (NCBI taxonomy): domain Eukaryota; kingdom Viridiplantae; phylum Streptophyta; class Magnoliopsida; order Santalales; family Viscaceae; genus Viscum; species Viscum album. Next base: position 1,814,754,947 of record OY728140.1, on the reverse strand, counting down.
AGGATGAAATTATTCTGATGAAATATAAATATATCAAAGTTGAATATTTCCTTGTATTTATAGATATTAAAATAATTCATCTCATTTAAGTAATGGATCTTGAAACAAAAAAGATATATTATTAAATTCGTATCGAGTGAATCAGATGGTATTTTAAATTATCATAGATTTATTATTTTTAGGTCATTAAATTTCCATTCATCACTCACTTTCTTGTGATTAATATCCTCTATCATTCACTATAATTATTTATGATTTTATTCCATGTGCATATCTTCCCAAGCTGCCATTATTCTAATACCTAGAAACATTGTAATTTTTAATTCCATAAGTACTTTATACTTACATTTCTATCTTATTAAAAGGTTATTTTGTTATCCTTTTTTCAATGTTTGTTTTCAAGTATGAAATTTTCATATATAAAACCCTTGATTTCTGAGCGCAAGATCAAATTGCAAGGATAATATTTATTTAAAGTGGGGGAGAATGTAAAACCAAATAATTATAAAATAATAACATTTTATTCGATAGAATATGTGACCCAAAATACCAAACTTAATCATCCCATAAAATATATTTATTTAAATTTAATCCCTTTTATAGTTTGCAGAACATACAACCCCGTGTCTAAATGAACCATAATACAAATTACCATTATAAACTCAAGATTATGTTACATGGTATTAATTATACTAAATATATTATGAAAATTATATTGTTTAAGAATAAAAAAATTTATTGGTTATATATTTATTATGAATAAGATAATAATCATATGAAATAAAAAGTAATGTTATCCAAAAAACTATATTTTTTCTAAAAGACAGTTTAGCCACGCTTTGCACATAAACTTTAAAATTAATATTTACCACTTTTAGAACATTTATATGATAATATAATTTTTTTTTTCAAATCATAATATAAAAATGACCTTTGGTTAATTTTTTTCGATTTGTATGAAATGCTTCATTTTTCGATGAATAGTAAAAAATACTAAATTTTAATTGAAAACATAATTTTTTTAAATTATTTATAAAGTTAAATTATATTTTGAATTATTTCTAATGAAAAATTAGTTTAATTATATATCTATGAATACAATTTAGGTTATTGGAATCATTTCCTTATTATATTTTCATATAAAAGCTTCTTAAATTTTTGAACATTTTCTCTTTGAAAACCTGATTTATCATTACATCGGTGGGATTAATTTTAATCTAAAAATTTATTATTATGTGAAAGGAATTTTGAAAATTGTTTTAGAAATTTTTAATCATTATAATTCATATTATATAATAATTTAATCTAATTTCTTACTAAAATTAATAGTTAAAATAATAAAAGTTATTTACCTTAGTGAAGTTAAAAATGGATTTACTCGGGGGATAAAAAAAAATCTATTTTTCAAAATGAAATCAATAAATTATAAAATATATTGGATGTATATATTTATAACCTATTAGGTAAAATTCTCTATAATACTTTATTTTTTACCCTTTTTTAATGTGAAAAATTTGGGCATACCTTTTTATTTTTAGAAATTACAAGTGTGCCACTCACCTCACTTATAAAAGGGAACCTATATTATCCCTTTATAACACATTCAAACCATTTTGGTTTAAACGAGACCCACTAAAATAAATTCAAAAGTTCTATAATTTCATTCAATAATCTTATTTTTATAATAAATCCTACCTAGTAAGGATTTTATGTAAATATAATGAGGTTACCCGAAGAAGAGGTAACTTTTTTCAATGAGCATTTTTTTATTTCTTTGTCCACCTAATTAAATAATTATTAAAACCTGATGGTACTATGTCATCATTATATTTCATATTTTTAAATTTTTTGTGTTATTTTTATTATCTACAATCATCCACACATGCGTCTAATGGTCTATGAAATCATCATTATTGTGTACGACAAACTACCACCTTGCGAACTGATGTCATTTGTTTTTCCATTACCTACTCTCACAGTTGGGTATGATGATGAATATAAATTATATATAAATATATTATGTTTATAAAATAATATTACCTATGGATTAATTATATCATATATACCTTTATTTTACTTTCCATTCTATAGGGGATAATATAACATCGCATGTGTGCATGTCAGACTATCCCCTCATGAGGCAATGTTATTCGTCTTTCCCTAATGCATTAAATGGAAGTAGATAAGGATAAATTTAATTATTATATGTGATATACAAGAAAAATTATTATATTAATGAATTATTTTTCACTCTGAAAATATAATATATCATTTTCTTTCTTATAATGAAAAATGATAACATTGTTCATGTATGTGTGGACTACCTCCTCCACAAAGCGATGTGACACTCTTTTCATCACCAAACCATATGGATGATATATATAAGTATATTTAAAGAAATATTATTCTATATATGATATTATTATCATTATTTAAGGATAAAATATTACATACCCCCTTTCCATAATGATCATTGGAAAATGGAAACTTTCCTTATGCGTACATACAAACTACCATCTCTATTATCGTAACATACTTCATTTCTCAACAAGATGATTCATTATTGATCTTAAAGGTATATTTTGTTTATAATTATTATAATTATATAATTATTATTATTCTTTCTATAATGAGAATATATAATATGTACTTGTAAAAGATCTTTCAAGAGAAAAAACGTTTTAGAACAAGGACAATTAACACTTGAAGGAATGAAAACAATGAAATATTATTAATGAACAGGTGATAAGATTTAACAAAAGGATAAAAAATAAAAGTATAATTATTAATATATATTTTTTATAAGTGAATAAAATATTTAAATCCACTATATAGGAGTTAAAAGCATGTTTTACAAAAATGAAGCAATTGGTAAGTGACTTCATCTTAGTTTCCCTTTATAGAGGCATATTGTAATGTTATGCAACGAATTTAATTTATATGGTGTATATAATTCTACTTTTAAATATAATATAATTATTATTTCATACATCATGGTATATTATATTTCAATTTGAATTATTTCTTCCAATTTTATTTTAAATTAAAATTCACAAAGCGTTACAAAATTTCATTTGGTTATATTACATATTCATTATCTTAGATATTTTAAGATTGTATATGTAAATAATTTTTATTATATTATGTTTTATTTCCACTTAATTTATGTGTATTTATAGAAGAATGACCTTGGTTAAAACTAAGGTTTTATACATTTAAAAGAAAGTGTATAAATCGATCAAGAAAATGTTTTATGTGTGTAAAATTAAAGAATAAAGAAAATAATTTCCCCAGAAAAGTGAAGAGTATGATGGATGGAAAAAATTATCATCCTAGGGATTCATTCATAGATAGTGGTCGTAAATTTTGGGAACATGGGAATTATCTGATCCAATTTGTTATTCTAATGGTTAAAACCTTTACCAATGAAGGAATTATGGGAAAATAAAATTGATGAATTATTACATATTGTTGTTAACGAATTAAATTGAAAAACTATTTTTACAATGGTATTTTATTTATATGAATCATGAAAAATTTGAGTATTTTGTTAAATTTTAAAATAATATATTTATTCATTAACTTAAGTGTCATAGATATCATCACAGGTTTATGATTTTATGATAGATGAAAAGTTCAAATTATTAAACACATTTTTTAGGTTTTTTGTGATGGTAGTATACCAAGATTAATGATATTTTTAGAGAAATTTATGGTAATACCACCCATTATCTTTGTATATGTTTTAGTGAAAATTTTATTTTGGGAACAATTCCTTCAAATTTTATAGACATAAGTTCATAATTATTCAAAATCAGTATGGTTAATATGATCATTAATGAAATTGTCATATTAGTAAAATAAGATTATTATACATTGTTAAAAATAAAAATAAAATAAGATATTGAAAACCTTATTAAAAAGGTTTTTTAATGAATAATTTTATTTCAAGGATGTACATCAGATTTCTTTGGGAACATTATATGGATTATATTAATATATTTTTAGAAAAAGGACATCCTGCATACCGAGTGACCACCCATCGTTTTCAGTAAGGCCATGGGGCTTGAACCCACAACCTAAGGATGATGGGAGTCTAACATATACCACTAGTATATGTGATGTCCTTGTTAATATTTCATTATTCAAATTATTTGAAAAATAAATATTATGGATGAACTAGTGGTGTTACCTTTGAGGTCAAGAGATTAATGTATTATATTGGAAAACTTATCCTAACACTACTAAAAAATAGGCCATTAATAGTGCTGGCCTTTACCAACACTACAAAAAAGTTCTCATAAAGGTCACTTATATCAGTTCATAAAAGGAACTTATCACAAACCAGGCCGGGTCGCCATCCGACCCGGCCCACGGCAAGACCCGAAGGGCGTTCCCAATCCCCACGGGCTGGCACAAGTTCCTGTGTATCGTAAGTAACAATTGGGAACAATTTTACCCTAAATAAAAGACAGAAAAACAATTAGCCAGACAAATAAACTGAAACTGAAAAAAGGACAACCAAACATGTATTTAAACTATGAACATTTTTAAAGTCTACAACTCGAACCAAGAACTAAAAAGAAAAGACGACAGCAGAAACTAAAACTCTTACTCAAACCACCCGGAAAAAGAGAGGCCACACGACACCACTCTGCATGAAAAGGCCAACTGCAACCCGAACCACCATCACTGAGCACAACACACAACATGGAATACACAAGAAACAAGGTCTACATACACCCGAAGGTGTATGCAGGGTGTGAGCGAAAGGCCCAGTAGGATGTCACCCAATAAAAAGGTTCCATTCCACAACATCAAAAGGACAATTTAATGTGCTTATTCAAGTTATACTTTCAAAATGCTTTTAAAGAAAACATTTACAAACCAAATGCTAAAGGAAAACACTAAAAAGAACTCATTTCACAAACACGATTTTAAAGAGGAAGAGAAAAGTTCATTATGGGCACACACAAACACACACACACACACACACACACATACTCACACACACACATACACACACACACACACACACTCACACCCAAGTGGTCCTCCATATACCGACAGAAGGCACCACGCCATAGATGGTAGAGCACTATGGGTAAATCCCCTAAGGTTCATCTAGCTCGAGTTGGACCCTAGAACCTCGTGTCTCGGTGAAACATGGCTTAGAAACCACGACCCTCAGAAACATGGCTTCGAAGACCACGACCCCCAGAAAACGTGTCTTAGAAGGCCACGACCCTCAGTCATCATATGTTTAGTTAGTGTTGCAATCATCAATCCAGCTAAGTGAGATAGGGACGATACCCATCCGACTCACTAGCGCACTAGTTCTAGTCCGCCCACCTAGATACCCAGGGTTTCCCATTGTGCTCAATCAAGTTTCACATTCACATAGTATATTTGTTTCTCATATCGCAGACCAAACAAGATATTGCACACAAAAGTCATCATTTTCATACCCAAACAACATTTCAAAAACCAACTCACACCAAAATACCTTTCCAAAAATACATCTGTCATCACGTAATCATTTCGCAAATCCCCATTTGGCAGCACTCAAAGAACATAAACAATTCGCACAACTTAGAAAGAATTAATTAAAGAACACAACAGGGGTCGATGAAAATAAACACACCCAGTTGAAAACAAGATAGTCATTCAAACCACTTTCTTAATAAATTATCCTTAAAACTAGTTTCACACCAAATACAAAATTATCTGGACTATCTGCACCTAGAACCCAACTTGAAAACATTGCACCAAAACAACACAGATTTTTACGTGCGAAGGCCATTTTAAAAATCAATTTCACACTCAACTATTATAAAACCTCACTTTCACCATATAAACAATTGATTAAACAATTTTATTATTTACCCCAATAAGGTCAAAATGAAAAACATGATCGTTTCGAAAGAAAGAGAAATTTTCAAAACGCATACATGTCAAATATTTTTTTTTTAAAACGCATTTCGCACAACCTGTAAAGCACGACCAACCATTTATACAACAAAAAACATATAAACAACAAGACCATACTTTTTTGGAAATTTGATTTCATCAAACGAGCATGCCAAACCATTTTAAACATAGATCACATCATGAAATTAAATCATATAACATATTAAATTAACTAAACAACCAAATTAAATTATCTAAAGGATGTCAAGGCATGGAACCACCTACCTCGGGTGAAGGAATTCCATAAAATTCAGTGCGCGACTCCAATTATCCATCCACTCACCACCAAAAAATCAAGATGAACCTTAAAACAAGAATCGGACCAAAGAAAACATCAAAACCGAACCAAAAACCACCTAAAGCCTCATCGGTTAATCTACCAAAGGAAGAAACCAACCAAATTGAATAAAGAGAACCTATGACGGGGATATTGGGGGTTGGATGGAGCTTAAAGGGGACCACCGGAGGTGAGCTGTGCTGGGAAAGAGTTGCAGCCAAGGGGAGTAATGCGCTGGATATTGTGCCAACAGGGGAGACATGCGCGATGGGGTCGCGGAGCAGCGGGTCGGCTGGACAGCGGCGGTCACAGGAGGGGGCACCAGAGGGGAGGTCCGGTGGGGTTCCAGGCTAGAAACAAGGGGTCTGGCGGGCTTCCAAAAGGAAGCAGCGGTTCCGAGCCGGGAGGGCGCTGCTCGAGCGGACAACAAGGGGGAAAAGGGGGTTCAGCCAAAGGCTTGCCGGAGGAGAAACCAGAGGAGGGGCGGCAGAGGGTCGCAGCGCCGGAGGAGGGAAGTGGCGATGAGAAGTCGAGATGGTGGATTGGTGCGACGGGGAGGGGAATGATGCGGGATGACGCGGACAACGCGCACGGTAGGCTGGAGAGGGAGTAGGGCACCTGGGAGCCGGGGTGGTGGCCTGCAGCGGATAGGGCAGGGGTCGCGCTTCGACTGGGCCGAGAGGGAGGGTCGCCGGACAGGGGAAGAGGGAGGCAGCACAAACATGGGAGAATGGGGGTTGGGGTTCGACGTGATGAAGAAAAAAAATGGGGAAAGGGGGGAACTAGGTCACGACATAAGAGGGAAATGAAAAAAATGAGATAAAAAAAATGAATAAAAATAAAACTAAATAAAAACTTAAAACAATGTTCAATTAAAAATAAAACTAAATAAAAACATATAACAAAACTCAAAACCAAAAAAAGTTCTAATAATAATAATACTAATGATAATAATTAGCATAATAATAATAGTAAAATTAACAAATCAATAATAATTGTAAGAAATTAAAATAGAAATAACAATAATAATAATAATAATAATAATCTCAACTGACATTATTATGATTATTATTATTAAAAAAATTGTTAATTAATTTTATTTCATTAATTAAACACCCGTAAGGTGTGCGGTGAACCGGGCGGGGCCGCGCGATGACCCAACCTAGGCCGCGCAGCTTCGACTACATTGCGCTGGATGCAAACAAGGCCAAAACATAAAGAACTCGAAAACTTAGTTCAGGTTTGGACCCGAACTACCCGACACAAATAAATTTAATAAAATAAATAAATTAGAAATGAAGGGTGTGACAATTCTCCCCACCATAAAGCTTTCCATCCCCGAAAATCCACAACTATGGTAGAAACCCAAACTAGGAAACGACACCCCACTAAGGATCAAATAGGATCCCCACAAACACCAATCAAAGAGAGAGAAAAAAAACATCGTGCTCAGAGAAAGTGACTCAAAGACAACATCAAGAAACGCGTAAAAAGACTTTCTGATATGTATCACCCACCCCAAAGAGCTAGAACGCCTCCAACAGATTGTTTTAGAAAACGAACTCTTAAACCCATAGGAACTAACTTCACAAGCTGAAACACCTCAAGCACTATGAAACTGAAACCACACCACTTGTCTAAAATGAACAAATAAGGTCAAACCACATCCACAAAACACTCTTATTACTTATCACCAAACCATATTTAAAAATAGAAGCAAAAGATCAACATGGGGGGCCCGAGGGGCTCCCCACCATTAGGAAGTCACTAACGCTCGAAACAAGACTGGAAAACCGACATGGAGAAGTTCGAGCGGACTCCCCACCATTAAAGAAAATTCTAGCACTGATTCATTCTTGAGACATTCATGTGAGTCCCAATATGGGTCTCCCCACCATTAAGGACCTACCAACACCTAGGACGAGACTAGAAAACCAATATGGGGAGGTCTGGGCGGACTCCCCACCATTAAGGATAGGCCAACACTGAGTTATTATAGAGACCTTTGTGCGAGACCCATCATGGGTATCTCCGCCATTAGAATGAATAGAGGATACAAAACTTTGAAAAATTCACGATGGTGACCCAACACCCCACCACAAGGGGCGGGGAGGGAGGGGCCCGACTACCGGGGCGTCAAAAGCATGACCCAAGACAAACCAACATTTCACATTCCTGGATGAGCATTATTTAAATTTGAGATAGATTTATCCAACAGAATCCCATAAGGACCACTAAAGTTATTGCATCCAGTGGGAATCAACCCCCAAGACTTTAAGAAGTCAAGGAGAACATGCCTCTGCATAGACACGAAAGCCTTACGCAACCAGACAGATCATTCAGAGCAGAACAAACATAGAAAAAAATTTAAACCGCCTCTACTTTTAACACTGATGAAAGAAATAAGGTCGGGGTCTCATACACTCTCAGGGTTCCTGAACATGTGCCAGCTTCACTCCGAGGCCTATGGCTGGAGCCCTGATGTTTGAAGCATCTTCTGCCTCGCAGTCAGGCATTGAAGACTCCTGAACGGAGCTTCTTCTTTTGGTGTCACATGCAACCACACTGCAATCAAGGCGACACCAGCAAACACAACACATTACGACATCTAACTGATCATACACAGAACATTCACCAACACAAGAGATGAAATGGTGCATGCACATCACCCTTTGTCACACTGGATGAGAACACGACACCACAAATCGTCACCTGAACATGACCATTGCTTTTGAGAGGAACATTATACGGAGAGGGACTTAAAACTGAGTCTTAAACAACACGTGACTCCTGCAATTGACCATAGCATCACCATGTGACTAGGTCTTCCACACTAGTGGTCTAGCACATACCCTTTCTTAAACGAAACCAATAAATGACCAAAGGTCATTTAGAACAGTGGCCCGCACCGACCACTCTAGGCTGCTTCCACATTTTTCCCACTGGAATCACATTTACCATTTCCAAATAGAACTTTCAAATTAATGAGGTCAAACTTCACCCTTGACAATAAAAGAGAACTTACACAGCAAGACGTCACCGAACATGACCCTTTCAACCGATGAAAATACCACATAGCCCTTCAAGAAACCGGTTAACACCGAAAATTATGAACCGCCTTCAACTTTCCCCGCTGGAATTTCGTTCACCGCTTCCAGGGGGACCTTTAGACACAACGATGTCAACTTCATACCCGAAAAGTCAGAAAAATCAAAAATACCAAAACTCCCTTCATCTCCCCTCGCATCTGTCATTCCGCTGTGAGCGGATCTGCTTAACTGAAGGAAAAAAGGAATAGACTTAACAACGTCACTAAAAAGGAAGAGTCCTTACTTTAGTCAACTGGAGGGTCGGCCAACGACGAACCATCTGTGGTCGCACGTCATTAGCATATTAACTCTTTATTGGGGGCATACACTATCCAAGAAAGAAAACCATAGACACAACCGAACTGGTCCAATGGTCAGGACATACCACAAGCAAACACCAAACGTGCAGGGGAATCCACTTCAAGGGCTCCCCGATGTACTCTTCAAAAGAATTTACTAACCACACGCTTGCATACCAGCTTACAAATAAGAATTTAAACTCAATACACAAATCAGTCAAAAGGATTCTCGACACGAAATGCATCGTGTCCAACCTTTCAAAAATACAATTACACACCACACAATAACCAGTTATTTAAATACACCAAGTTTTCTATTAACAAAACATTTTGAAAATAAGAAAAGCCAATGGGTCACACAAACACCAATGGTGCCCCATGGCCTCACACATGCATGTTCTCGTGCCTCATTGGCATCCACCTCATGTCCATCCACGCACTCATCTGCCCGTGGTGTTAACCATTTCCCTTTTCTCATACACTCATGCATGTGGTTTCCCATTAGAGCGCCAAGGATCAATACCAAACCTTTCCATTTTTCAAAACCAAAACATCCAATGGACACTTTTCAAACCCCACACACCATTTCATTTTTAAAGCACTTCATTTGAAAACATTTTCCAAGTCCAAAACATTTTTACTTAAAAACCAAATTCTCACAATTCCAAAACAAAGAGACAAGAAGCAAAGCAGGAGGAAACTAGGGACAATGGGTGATTGGAAAATATGGTTGGCGGCCATACCCCGATCACGCCACTGGCCACAGAGAGTATTTTAGGACAGTGTCCCCAGCTCCACAAGGCTTTCCAGACCCTGCGAGCCCACTAAGACCACCGACCCTACTCCCTTTTCATTTCCCCTTAGACAAGATTATCTGCAAGGACCAAAAAATCAGACAAACCCCAACATACTTTGGTAACTCAAGTCCCTCCACGAGGTGTGCTGGCCGGGCACATTGCTCGTAGTCAGGACGTCGAGTCCCGAAAACCTTAACTCAAGTCTACCGTGACTCTATCTCAAAAGAAAACGACTCAAGGGAGAAAACCTTTCCCTCTGATACCATTTTGTCACGAACCAGGCTGGGTCGCCATCCGACCCGGCGCCCGATCCAGCCCGCGGCAAGACCCGAAGGGCGTTCCCGATCCCCACGGGCTGGCACAAGTGGCCGGGTATCGTAAGTAACAAGTGGGAACGATTTTACCCAAAATAAAATACAGGAAAAAAATTAGCCAGAAAAATAAACTGAAACTGAAAAAAGGACAACCAAACATGTATTTAAACTATGAACATTTTTAAAGTCTACAACTCGAACCAAGAACTAAAAATAAAAGACGACAGCGGAAACTAAAACTCTTATTCAAACCGCCCGGCAAAAGAGAGGCCACACGACACCACTCTGCATGAAAAGACCAACTGCAACCGGAACCACCATCACTGAGCACGACACACAACCTGGAATACACAAGAAACACGGTCTACATACACCAGAAGGTGTATGCAGGGTGTGAGCGAAAGGCCTAGTAGGATGTCACCCAATAAAAAGGTTCCATGCCACAACATCAAAAGGACAATTTAATGTGCTTATTCAAGTTATACTTTCAAAATTCTTTTAAAGAAAACATTTACAAACCAAATGCTAAAGGAAAACACTAAAAAGAACTCATTTCACAAACACAATTTTAAATAGGAAGAGAAAAGTTCATTATTGGCACACACAAACACACTCACACACATACACACATACTCTCTCTCTCACACACACACACACACACTCACACCCAAGTGGTCCTCCATATGCTGATGGAAGGCACCACACCATAGATGGTAGAGCACTATGGGTAAATCCCCCAAGGTTCATCTAGCTCGAGTGGGACCCTAGAATCTCGTGTCTCGGTGAAACATGGCTTAGAAACCACGACCCTCAGAAACGTGGCTTAGAAGAACACGACCCTCAGAAAACGTGGCTTAGAAGGCCACAACCCTCAGTCATCATATGTTTAGTTAGTGTTGCAATCATCAATCCAGCTATGTGAGACAGGGACGATACCCATCCGGCTCACTAGCGCACTATTTCTAGTCCGCCCACCTAGATACCCAGGGTTTCCCATTGTGCTCAATCAAGTTTCACATTCACATAGTATATTTCTTTCTCATATCGCAGACCAAACAAAATATTTCACACAAAACTCAACATTTTCATACCCAAAAAACATTTCAAAAACTCACGCACACCAAAATACCTTTCGAAAAATATATCTGTCATCACGTAATCATTTCACAAATCCCCATTTGGCAGCACTCAAAGAACATAAACAATTCGCACAACTTAGAAAGCATTACTTAAAGAACACAACAGAGGTCGACACAAATAAACACACCCAATTGCAAACAAGATAGTCGTTCAAAACACTTGATTAATAAATTATCCTTAAGACTAGTTTCACACCAACTACACAATAATCTAGAACATCTGCACCTAGAACCCATCTTGAAAACACTGCACAAAAACAACACATATTTTTACGTGCGAAGGCCATTTTAAAAATCAATTTCACACTCAACTATTCTAAAACCTCACTTGCACCATATAAACAATTGATTAAACAATTTTAGGATTTACTCCAATAAGGTCGAAATGAAAAACATGATCGTTTTGAAAGAAAGAGAAATTTTCAAAATGCATACATGTCAATTTTTTTTTAAAATGCATTTCGCACAACTTGTAAAGCACGACCAACCATTTATACAACAAAAAACATATAAAGAACAAGACCATACTATTTTGGAAATTCGATTTCATCAAACGAGCATGACAAACCATTTTAAACATAGATCACGTCACTCAATTAATTCATATAACATATTAAATTAACTAAACAACCAAATTAAATTATCTAAAGGATGTCAAGGCATGGAACCACCTACCTCGGGTGATGGAATTCCATAAAATTCAGTGCGCGACTCCAATTATCCATCCACACACCACCACAAAATCAAGATGAACCTTAAAACAAGAATCAGACCAAATAAAACATTAAAACCGAACCAAAAACCAACTAAAGTCTCATAGGTTAATCTACCAATGGAAGAAACCAACCAAATTGAATAAAACGAACCTACAGCGGGGATATTGGGGGCTGGCCGGAGCTTAAAGGGGACCGACGGGGGTGAGCTGTGCTGGGAAAGAGTTACAGCCAAGGGGAGCAGTGCGCTGGATATTGTGCCAATAGGGGAGACAGGCGCGATGGGGGTCGCGGAGCAGCGGGTCGGCTGGACAATGGCGGTCACAGAAGGGGGCACCAGAGGGGAGGTCTGGCGGGGTTTCAAGCTAGAAACAGGGGGTCCGGCGGGATTCCAAAAGGAATCAGTGGTTCCGAGCAGGGAGGGCGCTGCTCGAGCAGACAACAAGGGGGAAAAGGGGGTTTGGCCAAAGGCTTACCAGAGGAGACACTGGAGGAGGGGCGGCAGCGGGTCGCAGCGCCGAAGGAGGGAAGTGGCGACGAGAAGTCGAGATGGGGGCTTGGCATGACGGGGAGGGGAATGATGCGGGACGGTGCAGACAACGCGCATGGCGGGCTGGAGAGGGAGCAGGGTGCCTGGGAGCCGGGGTGGCGGCCTGTAGCGGATAGGGCAGGGGTCGCGCTTCGAACGGGCTGAGAGGGAGGGTCGCCGGACAGGGGAAGAGGGATGCGGCACAAACATGGGAGAATGGGGGGGGGGGGTTTCGACGTGATGAAGAAAAAAACGGGGAAAGGGGGGAGCTAGGTCACGACACAAGAGGGAAAGGAAAAAAATGAGAGAAAAAAAAGGAATAAAAATAAAACTAAATAAAAACTTAAAACAAAGTTCAATTAAAAATAAAACTAAATAAAAACATAGAACAAAACTCAGAACCAAAACAAGTTCTAATAATAATAATAATACTAATGATAATAATTAGCATAATAATAATAATAGTAAAATCAAAAAATCAATAATAATTGTAATAAATTAAAATAGAAATAATAATAATAGTAATAATAATATTAATATCAACTGACATTATTATGATTATTATTATTAAAACAATTGTTAATTCATTAATTAAACATCGGTAAGGTGTGCGGTGAACCGGGCGGGGCTGCGCGATGACCCAACCGAGGCTGTGCAGCTTCGACTGCGTTGCGCTGGACGTAAACAAGGCCAAAACATAAAGAAATCGAAAACTTAGTTCGGGTTTAGACCCAAACTACCCGACACAAAGAAATTTAATAAAATAAATAAATTAGAAATGAAGGGTGTGATAGAACTGATAAAAGGTACCCTTGATCAATGTTGTTTTTAGCACTGTTAAATGATATCATTTATCAATACTTTTATATAGCACTGATAAAAGGTACCATTTGCTAGTGCTTTTTTAGCACTCATAAAAGGTACCCATTATTAGTGATTTAATTTTAGAAGTAATAAAGGGTAAACTTTATCAATGCATTTCTAGTGCTGATTAAGGTCCAGAATAAAATGAATTAATTCAATAAATATATTTTTTTCAAATTATTAACAATTTTAATAAATAAATAATTACTGATAAAAATGAGTAAATTGAATATAAATATATATAAATTATAAAGACTCATAAATAGTGCATATTAAATATTTTGATATGTAAAATGAACAAAATGATATAAATATATAAAAATTAAAAAGTAGTTAATTAAGAAAAATTTTAAACATTTTATTTATAAAAAAAAACATTAATAAAAATGAATAAATTTAACATACATATTGATAGATGATAAATATTAATAAATATTTTATATTAAATAATTATATATAAAATGAAAAAATTGTATTAATTAAAAATAAAAATATAAAAAAGAATAAATTGTAATAATTAAAAAAATAAACTAAAAATGAATAAATTAGGAGAATTATTTTCAAATTTATTAATGAAAAATTATTTAAAAAAATGAATAAATATATTAAATATATAATAAATATTAATATTAATTATTAATATATATTAAATATAAATCTATAGAAATTAAATAAAATGTTATGATTAAAATCATATTAATGCCTTATTCAATTTTAATGTTTCTTGATTTTTCATTTTAACATATGTCAAATGTGTGTTATATTGAATTCACATACATATAAATAATGCATTTTTATAAACAATGCAAACAGAAAAATATTTACGCAATTAATTAAATCTTATATAGAAACACATACACCTAATATTTATGTAATTTATTCAAATATTAGTATATTTTTTAATTTTATTAAAATTTGATACATTTAATATATGATGTTTTTAATTTTTCAATTTTATGTATTTTATTTTAATAATATTACAATTATGTTTTATTAATACATTTTTAATATTTTTTACTTTTTATTTTTTATTTTATTTTTTTCGTTTAATCATTCTCTATTATTTATATATTGATATATATTTACTAAGTTTTAGTATTTTCAATATGTATTAATATTTACTTCAATATATATCAATATTTTTTAATAATTTATATTTATTTAATGAAACTTATCCATTTTTAAAATATTTTTAAATTATAGTGATTTTTAACTATTCAATCTCACTCATTTTTAAAATGCTTGTATGTAAGATTATATATTTATTAATAATGTTAATTTTTTTTCAAATAAATTAATTTAAACAAATATATTTATAAATGTATATTTACTATTTTTATAAATTTATATATTTATAATTATTATACATTAATAAATATTTTTTCTGATAAGTATTTATATAATCATAAATAAATAATAATATATATTTAAATAATTATAAAATTATAATAAATTAATTTAAGTAATGAATAGGCTATATTTATATTTATATTTATTTTTTATATATATAATTTGAGTCAAAGGCTCAATTTATTTTGGGGAATGGGTTACATTATAGGGATGTACTCGATGATATTCAAACTCAATACCTTGCCAATACACACTTGGGCCATTGTCACTGAGCTACACCCTATGGTCTATATATATATATATATTAAAAAGTTAAGGTAAGAATCCCTTTTATTAAAATTAAAAACAAGATCACAAAAGAAGAACAAATAGAACATAATAAAAGAAAGAAAAATCAAGCACCTCGTGAATGAGTACATATGGTATGATGAGGGGAACTCCCACCCCAACAATATGGATCTTGTCTACTTCTACATGTTTTGACCTGCATCTGTAGTCCATTCCATCATCTGGAAGTCTAATATCAACTACGTATGGCATTTCATTAGCTCCCGAAGAACGAAGTTAATTTCCCATCCACCTATTTGTAAATTGAGCCAAGTAGCTTAAATGAATTATGAGTACTGACCTTCAGGTTTGGTTTATTTTTAATATGGTGAACCATGTCAGAGCCCAGAGTATAAGAAGATTTTATCCTATTATCCTTATGGGAGTCTAAATATTTAAAACCACATGTTCATCAATTTTAGCAGTAGAATCACTAGCATGAGGCTTGTATGACATAATAGCCACAATCTTAGATTCTTTTTCTTAGATCAGATCTGAGGGTGAATGAGTAACCTACTAATGGTGTATTCTCTTAAATGGATTAGTGAAAGAGTCTTGAAAAAGGGCTGAAAAAGAATATGATGTTTGGCTATTATGTGTAACTCTACCCATTGTGGGATTGCATGTATCAATCCACATGGCAAAATTTAGAGAAAGTATAATCACAACACCTAATAATTATGTTTTCCTTCCAAAAGAAAAATCATATCATATTGACTACATAGTAGAGTAGCTACTATGCAAATATACTGTACATTAAATATTTGTTGAAAAAGGGAGAGAAATAACAAAATTGGAATATTTTCTTTGCATAAATAGTACCACAAGTTATGTTTGAACCATTGGTTCATTGGTAACAATAGCTATAGAAGACTGAGTACCATCATCTACAAAAATATCTTTCCCTGATGTTGGGGTAGAATAGAATTGTAGTTGGTGGTTTGAAGAGAATTTAATTTTACTTTTTGATTATACTCATGTTCCAACAACTAACTTCGATTTTCTTTTCTTATTTTGTAAATAAAATTTTCCTTTCTCTTTCAAGAAATCAGATTCAACATCAAACTGTGCATTGAGTTCCAATGTAGCTTAAATATCTTTGGATTCATCTTCAGAAAATGATTCAGTAATGCCTTTGGATAAGTGATACTTTGAAGTAATTTCCTCAATAGCAATGTGGAGATCCTCTAAAATGTTGGCCCAAGATAATAGGATCTTCTCAATCACTTGAGCAGGAAAAACATAGCCATGATCCTCTTGAAGAGAGGAAAGACATATAAGGATTGGAAAATCGGGGAAGCTGTCTTTTAAAAAAATAATATTAATAGTATTTCCTGATATCATAATATACCATTATTTAGTAACGTCTTGTTAATATGGGGGAATGAGTGCAGTAGAATGCCCAATATTTTATGTCCCTTGATTTAGAGTTTGTTCTACAATGGTTTGATCAGTATCTTGAATTCATTTCTTCCAACAATGCTATATTTCATGACCTCTAATATAACAAATAGAGAAAACTAAGTCACTTCTACACATAGATTTTGAATGACCAATAATTCTGAAAGCTTAACAAAACAAACGTGTTTTCTCAAATATGATCTTAATAGAAATTTCAGCTTACGAAGTGGAAAGGTCCACTATATCAATCAATGTATCACTTAAGCCCACTTCCAATAGGACTCTCACACAATGACTAAAGCTCACCATTTTAGTTAAATAGTCATTCCTAATTTGAATTCCAATCACGAATGCAATATCATGTAGAATATTAGGGTGCCCTAATACCCAATTAAACCCACGAATACTAATTGAAACCTGTGCACAAGTATCCTTAAAATCATTCAAATTAAAATTTAACTTTTAATCATAAATTTGAAAAGTACCAAGCCTAAGGTTAAGAGAACTAGAACTCTAGGCTTTCCTTTTAATTTCATCCAAATGAAATAATATGTGGAAAAAACCTTTTCCAAGTGAAAAAAATTTGATGTCTTTGAATCCCCAAATAGATGCTAACCATATGACCAGATTCGCCAATTTCTAGGGTTTCGACCCTCTCATTAGAAATATACGAGTGATGAATGAAACCTTACCCCAATCGATCCTTTATAAGATTACATCATCAAAAGATGATACATGAATAGTCACATATTTCATAACAATGTGTCCAATGAATGATTCCTGAGTTTGGAAAAATAGCCTCATGAAAAACTAGAGAAATTATAGAAGCTCTTCAGACCATCCTCATTGTGCGACTTTAACCCCTTTGAGGAGGATGATTTATATCGAGAAGCCCAGCAAGATGAAGTATACAAATAGAGATTTAGACTCCTTGGGTGCTCTTGGGAAAATCAATCTCTATGGTACTTTGGGAGAGACCTCTCCTGTTCCTCCATTCTTAATTTACCTTTGGGGAAATATATATAATTATATAAATATATAAATATATAAATAATATTTTTTAAATGTATGATTCAATTTTTTATAAATAAAAAATTATATATTTAAATAATGGATATAATTACATATATATAATGATATAAATAAATTCATAATTATAAAATTATAATAAATATATTTAAATAATGAATATATTTACTATATATATATTTATAAATATTTATTAAGTATATATAACAATATAAATATATTTAATGATATAAATATATGAATAATTATAAATAATAAATTATAAATAAACCATTGTAAATAAATAATTATAAATAAATAATTATAAATAAATAATTATAAATAAATAATTATAAATAAATAATTATAAATAAATAAAGAAAAATAATTAAATAAAAATAAATATATAAATAAAATAATTATAAAAAATTAATTGTAAATAAATAATTATAAATAAATAAATAAAAATAAATAAATAAAAATAAATAATTACAAATAAATAATTATAAATATATATTTTAAATATATATTTACTTTTTTTATAAAATTATTTATTTATAATTATAAATAGAAAATATAGTTATTTAGAAAATTATTAATGTTATTATAAATAAATAATTATATATTTAAATAATTATAAATTTATAATAAATAGATATATAATTACATAGATATTTTTATAATTAATTTTATTTATAATTATAATTATAAAACCATTATCAGTTATAATGTGTTACCACTGATATAAATGCCTTTTATCTGCCCTTATCAATTTAGCACTGGAAAAGGGCTCTTTATCAATGCTTCTTTGAAAGCATAGATAAAAGTGACCACGATCTATTTAAAAGAACTCTAACCCAGGCTCAGTCAATCATGATTCTCAAGCTCTCGTAAAACTACCATGATTCCTGCGTTGTCCCTCTATGTTCTCTTGAATGAATCAGGGCTAGAATCAAAGCTATGTGATTTTATCCTTTTCCTCTCTCATTGTTTGATTTTTTTGGGTTTTGTGGTTTGTGTTTTTGCATTGTTCTTAACCATGATGAGCCTTACATTTCATCTATCTCTCTCTCTTACTTAACTATACCTAAATAAGGCCACCCTTTCTTTGTAAAGTTATTACATCTTTATATGAGACAAGTGTGAACTGCATGTCCATCTGCTGTTGAACTGATGGTAATTTTCTTAATGCTTCCATTATATTATTTCTTGTTACCTTTTATATGGTGTGGATTTTCATTTCATGCATCTTATTTCCATAGTATATCAAGCACATGAAGATGAAAAAAATTTAAAACAATAATAAGACTCATTAATATATGTGTATATGTTGAGAAAATCATCTTCATAAAATTTCATAGATTGATAGGTGCAGATTTTCTATTAATTAATATTAGATGATTAGTGTATCATAAGTGATGTATTATAATGAATAAATAATGTTTTATCCTATGTCAAAAAATGATAGAATTTTCTGGTCTTTCCTACATAATTTAATTCATTTGATTACTTTTTTCTCTCTATACACAATTTGAATATAATAATGAATATAATTTCACATGGAGAATATATTATTTAAAAATAGGATGATGATATACCGTATGAAAGAATTAAAAAAGGTATTAAGTAAAACTTGTATGAAATATTTGAAATTTTAGTGCTTCTTAACACTATTATATTATATTTATATTTTGGTTCTTTTTTCCATAAATAAATTATTGAATTCAAGCCAGTTAAATTAAAAACTGTTTTCTGAGATTACATTGTGGTCGGTGGTATGTTGTTATTGAAATTGAATTATATTTTTGATATAGGTCATACAAAAATTTCAACATTAGTGAAAACAATGTGTTTCTTTATAGAATTCTTTGATTATGGTTATGGATTAAGAATTCATAATCATTGTAAATATTTCAATACTCTAGTACAACTGACCTTAACTACCTTTATTTAATCCATCCTCAGATTCTTGATTGCCTTCCACCTCTCGATGATGGATTAGACTCTCTCTTTCAAACTATCCTTCCTCCCATCATTGTTTTTCCAAAGTTCCTTGATGACATACCTCCCAAAAATATTGTATTCATTAATCTCCATTAATTCCACTACCATGACATTGAATACTACATCTCCCAACCCATTCTTCAGCTCTTTCAGCCTTTCATCCTCCTCATAGTCTAGTTCTTGATAACACAAAAAATGACACCAAAAAATTAATCAAAACATAATGAATTAATTATTTAGGTTTCTTGAGATTCATTTTAATATGCGAATCACTCAGTTACTTTTGAAAACACATAATCAAAAATTACTTTTATTTTGGGTGTTGTGACATTGGATCTTATTAGAACTCTGTATTTAGGCATACTTGGGTGAGAAAAATACTACTATGGGAAACCTCTTAAAAAACCGATGTGGCACATTTTTTGGGAAAAAAAACACCAAACACAAATTTTTAATATCATCCCTTTTAACCTTGAAAAATATAAAAAGGATCTTATATGAATCTCAAAAGTATTCCTCTTAAAATGAGAAAAGATCTATAGAGCTTCTTTTGGATTCATCTTCATTATAGTTAGTGTCTATGGAGCAAAATAAAGGTGAATACCTTTTCATCATCTTTATTTTTCTATAAAGACGTTGATTGTAGTGAACTAGGTCATCAAAATGGATAATAAATGCTAGAATTTAGGCTATTTTTTGTGGAGAAATAAAATTTATTTAGAAAATTGAATGTATTTGAAAATATAAATTTTATAAATTAAGGGAATCATATTTTTTTTTGAATTTGTATTTTAATGTTCATTACTTCATTTTTGAAATGTTGAATTTCAGAATCCGTAATTTAAATTTCATTTAGGTTATTTATTGAGTATGAGGGGGATTAGCGTAGACACAAGATAAACATATTTTAAAAAAATAACAAGTAATAGATTTTATGTGCAGTCAAGGTATGATATGTTAGAATGTAAGATACTATAGACATGTTAGTTATTCATTGAAGGATGGGGTGAGGGTGACGTAACATTTATGTGATTGATTGTTATAATTTATGGTTTTTTAGAAGTTTGGTTGAACTAATGTATTGAGGCTCCCATTGTGTGGTTCTTTCAAAAGGAAAAAAGATTTTGAAATGATTTGAATGTCAGGGAAAACACATGGTATAAACTTATGGTATGATTAGTACAATTAAGTCGTATAAAATGAAGTTGGTACATTTTATTATCATTGAGTGTCGGTTAGTACACAATGACATGACTTACATGTATTTTTTTTGAGTGTTACTACTTTTAAAAAAATACTCAAATATATGTGTTGAATATTTTGGGGCCCTATTAGTATTTACATGTTTATTTTTATACTCACATCATACACATGATCCTTAATTGATATAAAGATCTTATATTTGAGATACCAGGGAGGGGAAAAGACTAGTAACATCGATTAGACTCGGTGCAGCTTAGTGGGGATCAATTGATGTTCTCATGGTAGTGTCCGAGACCTTTTAGCATTATTGAGATGAGATTTTAAATTTCAAATTAATATTTGGTCATTTAAAATGTTTCAAGGAATAAAATATTATCCCCACAAGCTTCATCTTTTGAATAGTAATTATTTAATATTGTTTCTTGAGACTCATTACCCATCATTATTTTTTTTATTTTGAACTACTCTAAGTAGTAGTAAAAAAAATGATCACTAGTTCCTAGTGTGATATGACTTTTGGTTAGAGTATTTCATGCATCATAGGTGGATGTACACAAGATATAGGGGATGGGTATTAAACCATAATGTGCAATAACAAATGTTTATAAGGTCAAAAAGATAAGGGTGAAAGATATCTATAACTTTCACCTTCAGATGAATTCAGTGTATAACACCTAATATAGTGGGGTAACCCTTTTCTTAAATTAAATTACCTATTTTCATCAAAATGGATGCATGCTAATAATTTTACAAAAGAGTATGAAGATAGAGTTAAAGAGTTCATCACATTTTCAATAGAGCATACATATGACCCTTCTCAAATACATTATATGTGTTTACATTGTTTTTAGGGTCACAACGTGGATAAATGTGATGATTGATATTGACTAATTGTTCACGTACAACATTAAATGAAATAAATCCTTTTTAATGATTAAAAGTAATGTTACAATATACTTCCACTATTTTAAATAAAAATTATATAATGAAATAATAATTTAATTATCATTATTCCTTGAAGAGTTTATTAATTTTAGAATATTTCATTAAGAAAGTTTTATTAACGGTTGATGGGAAATCCCATTGAATATCCGGGACACTTTTTATGATTCTTCATATTAGGGATGTTGATGTGAAAATATTTCCCCACCCACCAGTTAGTTATGCACACATTATGAAGTAGGAAACATGGATTTACTTCATCAATTGTCACAATGAGAAATCAGTTTAGGTTCATTACCGTTGATAATATATTATTTTACATTATTTATTTTATCCAACATGATTAAAAACTTTTATTTTATGAAATATAAAAAGTGTTTTGAATATAAATAATGTGATTCAAAACCAATTTACCCCTATCGGAAATAAAGTATGGGGTATGCTTTGTTAGAGAATAAATTGGTATGTATTTTAAATAAAAAATAGTTTATTTATGTGATAAGAAACAAAATACCTTCCTTTGTTATATTTAGATTGATTAATCAAAATCTGAAGCCACTTTTATCCCAATACATGTTCGATGGGAGACTCATGTAAACAAGAAGGGTAAAATAATTGAATAAAACACAAAACAATTATGGAAAAACTGTGTAAGGATGAAAAAATTGTAATTCAATATGATTTATAACTTTATTATATAAAAATATCTATTTATTATAAGATAATTTTTGTAGGTCTTAGACTTGATAATCTACATCCATTGTACTAGAAGAAAATATACTTTTAGTAGCTTTGATGTGGCTAGGATAATATAGTCACATTAGAGGATTAGGTTTTTGAGTCACTCCACGAACATATTTTGGGAAGATAAGACCACATGAAGATTTTTATAACATTGTGAGATGATTTCAGACACCAATAGACTCATTGTAATATACTATTGTTCGGTCAAGTTTGGAAGACCAATGAATGAAAAAGGATCAAAGCTAACCGATGGTGGAGAAAATATCTACCCATGAAATAAATGATTCAACTGAAATTGAGGGTAGTCATTACCCATAAATATATTCAATACCCTAGGTAATATATTTTTTCATCACCTTATCTCCTTAATGTGATTCCAAAACCATTTGATAACTTTATATTACTAAAGATTTATAGGGAACAATTGTAGTGATTTGTATCTATCTACACCAACACACCACTATGTTATGATGGGTATAATGTATAATGTCTGAAGGGATAAGCTACACAATAATTACCTCCCAAAAGATCACATGAGAGTGAGGATTGAGGAATCTCATGAGATGATTTATGAGAGTCTTGTTCCACTGGATGATCCAGATATTACAACGGTCCATGATGATATTGGATCTTTCATAACATGGTCATCTAATATTATAAATATACATGAGGTATGTCTTGAAGAAATATTTTCATATGAAAAAACATTAAAAGTTGATGATAAAAGATGTAATGTGAGGTATGATATTACTAATGGATAAAGTTGTGGGGAAAAATAAGGTTGGATCAAGGAAATATGGTGAATCAACCAAGAAATAAAAACAATATTATAAGAGGAACTTTCCCCACCAATTGAACAGAATCATTTGTTATCATTAAAACTTCATGAAGTGACCCCATTTAAAGATTAAAATATATCTTACATTCTATATGAAGAAGAAATATATGGAAGTTCCAGGATATACGTAATTGGTCTCAAGACAATAAATGATATTATCAAGCATGAATGGATGGGAATCTCATTTGTGAATACACACATAAGGTAAATTTTCATAATACGTCTATCCAAATAGTAAGATACTATGTTTATTGAAGTTATTAAATATTCATATTTTCTATAGAATTTTATATTACTTCTATATAAAGGGAAGATCCTGTGAAGCATGATGTGGATTCATTAATCCCTGTATCACTTCTAAGGAAAAACATACATTGGATAATAAATAAATTGAGAAGAAAAAGGATGAGTTACTTGAAGCATGTTTTAAAAAAAATATCTAATAATATACTAATTTTTATTTCTAAAACACAAAGGTAAAACTCTACACTCTACTCACATTAAATATATTTTTAATTTTTTTCTTTACTTATTTGTTTCTATTTTTTAGGAAGCACAAGAACCATATCGTAGTCAAAATAGATACCCAAAATATTTATTTTTTTGATCCAATTCATTGATTTCCAAACAACTTACCACACATGATGTGTATTGTGAATATGTAATACATTGAAATTAATATTTTATAGATAAAATTTGAATTATATATTTTAGTTTGTGTTTTAACAAGAATTATTTATGATAGGGGGGTCTCTAAATATAGGCTAAATCATGGCATGAAGTCAGTGTCTGGAGAGATGAAGCCCGTGGATTACTACACATGGAAAAAAGTTATGTAATATATATAAATATTTTACTCTCAAAAAATTTCAAACCAATTTACTAATTTTGGTCAATGTATCTGTATTTTCTAAAGTAATATAATAATATAGATTTTAGATATTATCTTAGAAAATTTATGAGAGAGATCCTATAGCATGAAAATACCATCATCCATCAAGAGGTAATTTTTGAAGGTAATTAAAATTTTATTAAATATATTTCATAATCATTTTTTGTCTATATATTCTTAGTACTATCATGATTTTCAACAACCTTCAAACTCAAAATAAGAAATAAATTTGATTAGAGATGAGTGGGATGTGTACTTCTTTCCATAATGTTCATGGAAAATAAATTTAGGTGATTACATTAAATGTTTGTGACATATTAAGAGTTATTATTATAACTCACTAGAACTACATGCCATTAAAATGTTCCCTGATCCTAGTTGGCCATGTATCCTCAAGCACCTCTCCTCAAATACTAGAGGTCATTGACTAGTAGCTAGGGCTTAGGGTAAGTTTGTGGGGAGGATATTCACTCTAATAAGAGTGTAACATATTGGAATCATTAGTATACATGTAGTGGAAGTATTATAAAAACTAAACAACATATAAACAATAAAATACTGATATATAAAAAATAACAGAAACCACCACATATAAAAAAGGATGATACATGTGATATGTATCTAATAAGTTAGAGAAAACATGTATATAAAAAAGATATAAAATTCCTGTAACAAAAGTAATAAAATGAAAATATATGCCCAGCTAGAATCTCAATCCTTATCTCTGTCCCATGCTTTTTCTCCTTTTAAATAATAAATAACCTATACTGGGGTGCTTTCACTTATCAATACAAAAAAATTGTGTAATCTGTCTGGGAACCTAGTGGATTCCAAATTAGGGTGTGATATAATCCTACTAGACATCCACCCATGTTATGTTCCCTCCAGTTAGTGAATATATATAAAAAAAGTGTGCACACAAAATATATAAGTAAATGAAGTAATCAAAAGTAAACATCCTATAAGACTAGGTTCTCATTTTATAACAAATTTATGTAATCATTTTCTTTTAATTAAAAATAATTCAACTTAACAGTTATACCCATGTCATTTATAATCATGTTCAATTAACCCCTCATTATAATGTAAATATTACGTCTCGAGACTTGACGCATAGCCCGACACCCTCCATAGTAATACGATCATGG
Source organism: Viscum album (assembly GCA_963277665.1). Lineage (NCBI taxonomy): Eukaryota > Viridiplantae > Streptophyta > Magnoliopsida > Santalales > Viscaceae > Viscum > Viscum album. The sequence goes on along the minus strand of OY728140.1, from coordinate 1,814,729,099 downwards.
ATTCCCAAATAGGACATCCATAATGTGTAAGAAAACACCAAATCCATGATTTTTCATTGTCTTGGAAGACATGTAATAATAACCATTTCATTCATTATTCAATATAGAACCTCATCTCTCCCTTGGAATCAATATGTTTGAATCCAAGTTTCACTCCAAGAGTAATATAAACCAATATCCTGCGGTCATATCCAATGAAATCCTCAAGAACCCAAGTATCGCTCTATATAAGGTACAGCATTTCTACCACTCTAGTCATCCTTTTTGGTCCACAAAGGGAGCCCAAGTATCACACACATCATAATGATCAAATTCCATTTGGTTCCTTCCAGGAAATTCTCATAAGAAACCATGTATCACTCAATATATATGTCAATCATTAGAATCTGTTCTTGTAAGCCCACTAGGGAGTCCAAGCATCACTCATGAATAAGAAAGGTTCAATCCAATTGATTACATCCATGGAATTAATTATTTTAATCCATGTGTTAACCTAGACTTATTAACATTAAATATCATTTAATACCATTTAATCATTTACTTTTAAATATTACAAGGTCAATAGCATGGTTTTTTCAATTCAACTCACTTAGAAAGGTGAATCAAGCATTGGCCATGATTAAAAGGCTTTCCATTCAACTACTAACATAGTAAAAATTAGTATAACATGAATTTAATGCTTAAAAAACTATTACATGACTTAGAATTTTTGTAAATCAAATGAGCATATCACAATCAAGAGAAATTCATGCATTATCAAGCAATTATATGGCATGGTCCAAGAGTCATGGTCAAGAATCCACTCCCACTATTCAATTCAATTAAAATTAATATAAAAAATGAATTAAAATATATATTAATCTATAGAAAATTCAATTACCATTATCAATTCAATATTCAATGTCCCATGACCAAGGGAAAATGTAACACCCTAAGGTATCCAAGTCAAAACCCACCCATGGTAGTCTATCAATATAACCAACACTCCCAACGGGGTGATTTTATTTAAGTCATGGTTATAAAACCATATATAATCATTCAAAACATTATTTAATAACATAGGCCATGCCATAAAATTCAAGGATTTAATTTCAGTTAAAAGAAATGCCCGAAAATTGGGTGTGCGACACAACGTCATATATAAACAGCTCAACTTTAAACGAAAGGCAGGATACCACCTACCTTAGGTATGTAGTTGATAGTTCGTCCAATATCAACTCATAATTCTGATCTGATTGGGAGAAAATTTATGAATAGAAAAATAACCTATTAATATGTAATATTATCTTGCACCTAAATCGTGCAATCGATAAAAAATGATGAATGACTAAAAAGGAATTTATAACTCACTGATGCAGATCTATTAAGAATAGTGGTGCTTGAATCAAAGTCTGAATGGAGATGATATATGTATTCCTAAAATAGTATCAAATCATAGCTTTCAAATAGAAAGGCTACTTTGTGGGAGGGGGAGTGAAATTAAATATAGGTTTAATTGGAAATTAAGGGTAAAAAATCCATTTTACAAAAAATATCTTGTTTTCATAGCTTAGGAGTATAGCTAGATAAACTGTGCAACAACCATGTAATGTTAGATATAGGAAAGGGAACTCCACAAGGTTTATCCACATGCTTTGACTAATTGTGTGAAAATATTTTTAAAACCAACTATCAATATTGCAGACCTACCTGCACAACTGTGTGGCCCAACTCATACAGTTTGCACTAATTGTGTGCCAGTTCATTTTTACCCCAAAACATGGGTTCATAGCTCCAAACTATCCAAAAAACCCCCATATACCTCCATCATCAAAAAATGGAATTCATGTTATACCATATTTAAGCATTTAAACTGATAATTGATAGATATTAATGGATTTATACCTCAAAACAGAATTGGGTTCTTACAAACTTCCCATATCAAGTAATTTTTCCCCAAATTGCCTTCTCAATGGTGGTCGAGCATTTCTAAGAATATATCCAGCCACTTTCATCTCACATTATCCTCCCCCTACTAGATCTCATTCTATACTAATCTGTTCTTCCATAACACTCATACATAAGAAACATACTATTCTAATATAACCTTCATGCTACAATCCACAATACGTATAGGATGATCCTCAAAAGATGCATCTACATGGTACTCAACATCTTCAGGATGAAAAGCATGAGTAGAGTCTGAATAATAGTGATAAAACTGAGAAACATGGTATACATCATGGATGGAATGATACCTTTGTGGTAATTGAAACCTATATGCTACTGGCCTGACTCTCTCCAGAATCTCGAACTACCTGATGTATTTAAGTGAATGTTTACCCTATCTCTGAATCCTCTTATGTCTCAACATAAGTGAGATAAGAATGGAAACCTAATTTCCAACCTCAATCTCTAGAGGTCTTTAGCGATGTTCAACACATGATTTTTGACAAGACCATGAAGTATCTATCATCTTCCGAATCAAATGAACATACTCTGTGGTATTCATAACAAGATTTAGTCCAAGAATAACTACTTATCCTTCCTCAAACAAACACATGGGTGATTGGAATGGCCTACTATAAAAATCCTCATAAATATCCATATGAATATTATCCTTGAATAAATTATTATAGGTGAATCCAATTGAGGATATATGCTATTCAAGAGAACCCCTGAAATCCATGGAACATTCTCAAAACATTTCTTTAAGCACCTGAATCATGCTCTTTAGCTGACCATCTATCTGGGGGTGGTATGTTGTGCTCAAAAGAACCTATGTACATAATTATCCCAATATCCCATTCCATAACTATGATGTAATCTGAATATCCCTATATTAAATGATAGTATGCATGACCCCATGAAGTTGTAATATCTCACAGATATACAACCATCCAAGATCATCCACACTAAAGGTTTCCTTGATCAGTAAGAAAGTTGAAACCTTTGTGAGGATTTAAATAATAACCAATATGAAATCATTACCTTGAGGAGACCATGGTAAACCTATCATGAAATCCATTATGGCATCATTCTATTTACACTTGGGAATTGGTAGTAGCTATAACTATCTGGATAGTCACTGGTGTTTCGCCTACACAAGCTAATAAGTGGAAAATCTCATGAAAAAACCAACCACCTCTCTTTTAATACCTGTCCATCAGTACTGTTGATGTAAATATCAACAAATCATGGTGATATCGGGTTTCACTTCTCAAGATGAAGCATGAAGATCCCACATTTTCTCTCACGCATGTCTGCTGAATCCCATACATGACTGTGTACACACATTTTTTCATCCACACCTACGGTCCAACTACTAGATGTATCCTCACCTACCAAACTCTCCCATAGGACTAGGCCCTCCAAATATAATAGTTGTCTCATCCTCAAACTATCCAGTACGGTAAGGGTCACAACTAAGGATGACGTCTATCCCTAACCATCATTAACCTCTAAGTTCATCTCATAGAACAAATCCATAAGCTTCCACTAAAGGTTCTAGGTGCACAAGAAGCATTGTTGGTGTGACACCCAAATTTACTTTTTAGAGTGATAGATGATTATTCTCAGATCAATAAGACGATTAACACCAGCTTCCATAGAATATAATAAAAGATTTAGATAAAGAGGGAAGAGACCTGAAACCTTTATAGAGGATCTTGAACATCATGTTTATAATTAATATAATTAATTTCATAAAGAAAAGGATACTTGGTTCTTTGGTACTTTCTTCATTTATGATGTTGATCGTTCAGAATGACCCTTATGGGTTGTGTTGTCGCACTTGCAGGGATCCAAACTAGAATCTCTCTAATGGTGATCTACACATGCTTCTGTGGCCTCTAATTGACACCACTCGTTCTTCGGGTTCTAGCATAGTGAAGTGAGTGTCTTGCATCATTTTTTCTTGATAACTTGTTATTCATTCATGAATAACGTCTCTCGTTCTTGAGAGGGAGATGAAGTGGATTCAAGAGAGAAATTGTTTTTCTTGACAATTCTCAATTCACCATGTGTGCGGTGTGTTTTGTATGGCACAATTGATGTACTTGTCTCTTTATATGCATGGAACTTCAGGTAAAATATTTAATTTCATAACATCAATTAAATACATTCATGAACTTAGAGAAAACCAATGCTCATAATAATAACACAGCGTCATTATTTATGGTGCGCCAACTTGTGCAAAACATAATTATAAATTACATTCCATGTCCCAAAATAATACCAGCATTATTATTATTTTAACTTGTCCAACTAGTTAAATAATTATTTACCATCTTTCAAAAAATTATTTTACTATTAGACCAGCCTTGGTCTGCTCATACTCCACTTCCATTTATTGAACACCTGTATCAATAAATAAATATGTTATTCTCTTAAATAAATATTTTATTTACAAACTTTTGAATAAATATTTATTAAATGTTCAAATAAATAAATAAATAAATTTTATTTAAATTATAACACTATTTTAACTTGAATTAAATTATTCCACAGTCTTGAGAATAATATTCATTTAATTATTTGAATTCAAAAAGAATAAAACCGAGATCACCAAGAACACTTAGTATGTGACCCTATAAGATTCATTCTCGTTGGCATTTAGAGGGATTACTTAAAGTCCAAATATACTATCTAGTAATGAGTCAGGGTACCCAAGAGAAAGAACATAAAGATGCAACAATGGAATCCACATATGAATTCTCACTATGTAATATAATCCCTTTGTCTCAATTTCTCATCAAGAAGTTTTCATGAGTGTCATCAACCTTTATGCTTGATACGTCATTCATTGACTATCTGAAATAAACTATTCGTAACACTGTGGGAATGTAATTTCTCATAACAGTTCTATTTAAATCATAGGTACAAGATATCATCTTCCATAAATGTAAGGGACAAATCCTTCCTCAACTTATCCATTAATAACATGTCACTTGTGACGTAGCCAACATACCCTTCTCCACTCCATCATATTGTGTGATAGTTATCATTAATAAATCAATGTATGTGAGTTGTGACATGTATTAATGACAATTTTAATGTCTAAGGACCATTACACACACTCTTAGAGAGTATTATCCGATGACACCAAACATGTGGAATTATTACTAGCGGGTATGTTCACAAAATCTCCCATCTTAGAGATTACCGAGTGCGAACTTCATGAGAGAAAGTATTATCTGCTTACAAGTACTCAAAATTGGTAGTCTATATACTATGTGTCACATCATAACATTTCATCTAACCACAGAACTATATTTAATAATATTGTTATAGAAATTCAAGGTTCTCATCATAGTGGGGAACTACCATGACCTTATCAATGCAACAAATACACTAGGACATTATTACATCATAGTCATGAAGAACAATGAAAAATATGTAATAATATGTTTAATATTTAAACACATTAAATATCAATTTAATCAATTTACAAATATTTGGTTCTATGACACCAACTCTTACAAACTCCCACTTGGTCTAGAGATTACTGCCTATGACTTTTAGTCTGCTAGACATCACCTGATGATCATGTTTTTGTTGAGTCAAGGCTTTAGTTAAGGGGTCTACCACATTGTCTTCTATGGAAATACTCCTCACTACAACTTCATCTCTTTGAGAAAAATCTCTCAAGAGATGATACATCCAAATTATGTGCTTTGTCTGTTGATGTGAACTTGGATATTTTGTGTGAGCCACTACTGCAGTATTTTCATAATAGAGTGTGATGATATTATTACTCGTAGGTACCACATCCAGCTCTTGGATGATGCTTTTCATAAAAAAGACTTGTTTAGTTACCTTAGAAGCTAAAATATTCTTGTAATCTGATGTAGAATCAGAGACCACACTCTGCTTTGATCTCTTCTAGATCAAACCACCTCCATTCAGAGTGAATATGTATCCCATCTACGAGTTCATGTCATTCTGATCAGTCTGGAAACTAGCATATGCATATCCTCTGCTGACTAGTTCTTCATCTCTTCCATAAACTAGGAACATATCCTTAGTACCCCTCATATACTTAATGATAGTATTGACTACCATGCAATGGAGGTCACCTGGGTCAGCTTGATATCTTCATATCAAGCTCAATGTGTAGGAAACATCTATCCTAGTACATAGCATGTCATACATGACTGACCCAATCACTAAAGCGTATGGATTCCATTCCATTTTCTCTTTTTATTTATGTGTTTGAGGAAACATTTTCTTGGAAATATGAATGCCATGTGATTTTGGAAACAATCCCCTCTTGGATTGTTCCATACTAAATCTCTTTAGTATCTTATCAATGTATGTACTTTGAATTAGGACCAACAATCTCTTGGATCTATCATGATGGATCTTGATCCCAGGAATATATGCTGCCTCGCCCATGTCCTTCATTGATAAGCATGGATTCAACTGTGCCTGAAGATATTGTAAGACTGGTATTTCGTTTCCAATAAGTAATATGTCATCAACATATACTATGAGGAAATCATCTACACTCCCACTAAACCATTTGTAGAAACAGGGATTACATTAGTTCTTGATAAAACCAAATTATATTATGGAATCATTAAAATGAATGTTCCAGGACCTAGATGATTTCTTTAATCTGTAAATGTATTTCTGCAACTTTCATACCATATTGGCATCTTTTGGAGTCATAAAACCACCAGGTTGTGTCATGTAGACATATTCCTCAAGGTTCTCGTTAAGGAAGGCTATTTTGACATCCATTTTCCAAATCTCATAGTCATGGTAAGTGGAAATATCCAATAGAATTATGATGGATTTCAACATTGCAACTGGTGGAAAGGATTCATCGTAGTCAATTCCTTAATGCTTCTTGAACCCTTTTTCAACCAGTCCTTCCTTATAGTTATTGACTTGTCCTTCCATGTCTAGTTTCTTATTGAATACCCATTTGCAACCAACATTATTTACATCAACTAGAGGATCTGCCAAAATACAAATATGGTTTTTTGCATGGACTCCATTTCAGAATTCATGGCATCATGCCACTTGGGAACATCTGTGCCACTTACTTCTTCCTTATAGGTTAGAGGGTCATTATTATCGACTAATAATGAGTCACCTTCTTCAGTAACTAGAAAACTGTACCATTATGGTTATATAACCTCTCTTATACTCCTATAAAGTACTAGTGTCTCTGGAATAGTTTTTTCCTCCATAAGGATTTGTTGAATTTGTTCATTTACCGACTCTTGTGTACCTTGAGCCTCGACTTCTTCTAAGTCTATCTCTCTCCCACTATCTCTTTGGGATATGTTCTCCCTCTCAAGGAACATGGCGTGTCTTTATGCTTTAACCTTTTTGTCTGAGGGGTTGTATAGGTAATATCCCCTTGTTTCATTTGGGTATCCTATAATGGTACACTTTGTGCCTCGGGGTGCAAGTTTGTTACCTGAAGACGACTTAACAAACACATCACTTCCCCATACATGTAAATTCGATAAAACTACATTATTTCTACTCTATAACTCATATGGAATAACATTCATTGATATAGTGGGTTATTTTATTATTATGTGCGCCACTATTTGTAATGCATATCCCTGAAATTACAATGGAAGACTCGCATGAATCATCATTGATCTCACCATGTCCAATAAGGTGTGGTTCCTCCTTTCGCTCACACTATTCCACTAGGGAGTGTAAGGAGGAGTGAGTTGGGATAAGATCCCAAACTCCCATAAGTAATCAACTAAGTCTGGATTAATATATTATCTACCTCGGTCTGAGCAGAGATTCCTAATGTCCATACCAAGATGGTTCTCAACTTCATTATTTTATTATTTAATCTTATCAAAAGAATCCAACTTATACCTCATTAAGTAGATATATCCATATCTACTAAAATCATCAATAAATATTATGAAATTTGAGTACCCACCCCATGCTTCATCTGTAAATGGTCCACACACATCGTTACGAACCATTTCAAGAAATGCATTAGCTCTCTCACCTTTCCCAATAAATGGGGAATTGGTTATTTTTCCTTGTAAACATGCATGACATATTTCAAGTGGTTTTAGTTCCAAATAATCAAAATATCCATCTTAATGTAGTTTTTTCAAGAATTTATCATTTACATGACCTAGCCGGTGATTCCAAAGTTGGGTGTGGTATGAGTCATGTGAGGTGTCTTTTTTATCAATTTCCATTACTTGGTTTGTGTATTCCAGAATGTAAAAAATGTTGTATAAATGTTCCCTACCAGAACAAATGATATATTTGTAAAAGAAGCAACATTCGTTTACAAATTTTAAAACAAATATATCTGTATCTAATATGGATACATAAATAATGTTTTTAGTAACAGAAGATACATAATAACAACCATTTAACACCAAGATCATCCTAGTTGGCAACGTGAGGTGGTAGTCCCTAACAGCTACAACAGAAAGTCTCACTATGTTGGCTGCTCATAGATCTACCTCTCCTTGATCTATATTACTGAATCTAAATGGTTCCTATATTTGGATACATTTGTGAGCACCACAAGCTGTATCCAATACACAATTTGTAGAAATAGATAGGTTTCATTTGATAATAAATTCACTTGAAGCTTCCCCATGCTTCTTAGGATGGGTGCAATTTTTTCCCAGTGGACCTTCTTGCAACATGTGAAAGAAACACCATCTTGTTCCCCTGTCCCCCTTTGATCTTATTTCTCTTTGAAGGACTAGATGAAACTATAGGCTTAATGATCCTCACCTTCCCTTTCTTATAATTCACCATAAATATATAAGGCTTGTTGTGCTCCATATCTTTGTCCACTTGGTGAATGAGGATAATAAGATTAGATAGAGAATTCACAATGTTGTTTATTTAGAAATTAACAACAACTCTTGAGAAGATCTGATGGAGTGATGCAAGAATGAGATCAGTACCCAGTTCTTTGGGGGAGTTTAAACCCTAGAACCTATAGGCGCTCAATATAGCCAATGAGCTAGACTACATGAGGCCCAGCTAGGGAACCCATTCCAAGATTACTATTAAAGAGTACTTTGGAGATATCAAACCATTCCTATATTTCTCTCTCCTAGTAAAGACTACGTAGGTGCTCGGGAATTCTATATGAAACCATATTTTCATGAGACTTCATGAGATCACTAGACATAGATGATAACATTAAAAAATGAACATAGACCGAGTTGTTCATATGTTGACCATAGACAAGGAAATCATGATCTCTCACCTCTTTGGAAGGAAAATTAGGTAATGCTGACTCCAGCAGATAAGACTTCTGTTCATGGCATAGAATAACCCGAAGGCATCTAAACCATTCCTTGAAGTTACTACCTGTGAGGATATTGTATTTATCTAGAATTGATCACAGAGATAGTGTGTTTTACGAGCATGTAATTTTATTCTACAATTCAAAGAGCATATCTTTAGTACTATATTAATTAATTTTTTTGATAAATAATAAATTGATTTTATTAAGTCTCCCACTATTTTATAAAGTCCAAATGGCCCTCACCATTGAACTCGAAATGTCTAGTGTCCATGAAATTATATTAGAAAGGATCCATATTCCCCTCCATATAACCCCAACAAGGGTTGGTCAAGATATTTGAAGGTATTTAGGTAGGCGGTTCTTTTCCAAATATGGGATTATAGCTCCCTGATCTATTGAGTGGACTCCCCAATACTGAAATCTTGACATGGATTTCCTCAACTCCTCCCTTCAGTATTACACCACATATAACAAGGGCTACTCCTCTGGATTCAATACGGTTAAGTCAACTTGAAACATTTCATAAGGTATTCATGTATAAAAGTATGTGTCCTAATAAGGGTTGGTAAAACACATAGTTTTATTGAGTCTTTCCCTTAATCAAGTTACGAGAGTCTTGGTCTGACTTAATATTTTATTTGTGGGATTTTTATATCATATGTGTAAATTTCTCTTTATCCTTATCACATGATTTTTAATAATAAATAGAAATTACAAAATTTATTAACCAGGTCTTGATAATATTTACGCATAAGCATTTTTTATTTTAGTACTATATTTCATGCATGTTTAATTCATTAATTATGTGATCGTGAAAACACATCCATAATGATAAACCATGCAATTGAAAGAAAAAAATAAAGTGAAGGGAATGATCATGAGATTTTTTTAATGGATATTTTATCTAGAGGTTTATAAAGTAAACCTAAACTAGGGGAGAAACAACTTGATCCTTTTGGGTTTGTTTTTACAGATTTCTACCTGTCCACTTTTGTATCTCCTAGGATTGGTCTCATCTTGGCTGTAACTTGAACCACCTCCACTAGCTTGGGAGCTCCATCCATTAAATATGCGTTTAACTGAAACACAGGTGAGGGGTAAAATGTGGTTTACAAAAAAGAATCCATGGGCATGTATGTCGTACATATTAATGAGGAGAGATGGTGCGCAATCCAACAATTAATTTAACAAATAAATTAAAATAAAAATCTTACAAGGTCTGGTCTAGCTCATGATAATACCCATACATATAATAAGTTACACATTTAATAATACTAGAAATAAATTATTTAATAATTCTTATTAAGATAAATCACGCTCAATTCGATTGATTATTATATTTAATTAATCAATTCTTTTATCTTAATACTTTCTTGAATTTCCTTGAGATTCTCATCCTTGTACATAAATGCACCTTGGAGGTAAGCTGGTGAATACCCGTTCAAATCTACCCAACATGTATTATAATCGCATACTGCTTTACTATTATGACACATAGTATACAATATGCTTCAATTCATAGAGTAAAAACCTGTATAATAATTTATACATGATATGAAGATTGAACATTATTAATAAACTATGGTTTTTATTCTACATAATCTATTAAAGTACATAACATGTATATCCAACTACATGGCATGTACTACCTTCACCGTCTTTCCTGAAGTACATGCCTAGGGACTCGGCATGTGAGGTGTACTTCAGAAACATCTTAGTACTTGACATGTACAGTGGGCTACACTCCGTGTTGTCTCCACGTTACACAATTACCGGTCAGATCAATCTGTGTATGGGATACACATCTTTTCCCCAAACCCAATGGGACTACATGCTATGTCCACTGGGCCACAAGACTTGTAATCCAGTAAGAATTTTCCTAACTATCCTGGTCAACATGCAGTGTAAAATTAATTACACTATGTGTAATAAATTCACACGGCTTGAGTAATTTCTGGATTACTCACAATGCCCTGTACATGGCTACACGACATGTAGTCCGCATTACATGACATGTATGTTATGGAACATGACGTGTAAGTCTGAACACATGACATGTACTTTTGTTTTAGTTAGATAGAATCGCTGGCCCTCTGACGAGTTCCTCAATTTAAATTTAATCCAAAAATTATTTGTTTTTGTGAAATTTGTGAGAAATGAAAAAAAATGATGAACATATCTCGAAATCTAAAATTAAAAGAACTATAAAACCATGAATTAGGAAACTAAATTATTAAAGTGTAAATCTTCAACGATAATTAAATAATTATAAAGGATCATAAACCCCCCTATGATACCACTTAAAGGTTTCGGGTGCAACTGAAGTTTGGTTGGTGCGACACCCAACTTATATTTTTACCATGATCAATGATTGTTCTAGGATCAATACAATGACGAATGATAGTCTCCACGGAATAGAATCAATGATTTAGATAAAGAAAAGGATACCTAGTTCTTTGGTACATTCTTCATTGATGATGTCGATCATTCGGAATGACCCTTCTGGATTGTCTCGTTGTGCTTGTGAGGATCCAAAACAGAATCCCTCTAGCGGTGATCCACTCATGCTTTGATGGCCTCCAATTGACACCACTCATTTTCCAGGTGATAGCACGACGAAGAGAGAGTCTCACATCAGTAATTCATGATTCCTTGTTCTTTGATCTTAAATAAAGTCTCTAGTTCTTGTTAGGGGGAAGAAGAGGATTTATGGGAGAAATTATTTAGCTCAACAATTCTCAATTCACCATGCCTGTGGTGTGTTTCCTATGGTACAATTGATGTACTTTTCTATTTATATGCCTAAAACTTTAGTTACAATATTTAATTGCATAACATCTATTAAATACATTCAAGATCTTAGAGAAAACAAGTGCCTATAATAATAATACCACATCATTATTTATGGTGAGCCAACTTGAGAAAAAAAAGAATTATAAATAAAATTCCACGTCATAATATAATAGCAGCATCATTATTATTTTAACTTCCTCAAACTTGTTAAAAAATTATTTAATGACTTGGAAATAATTATTTTACTATTGGACCGGTCTTGGTTTTCTCAAACTCCACTTCCATTTATTGAACACCAAAATAAATAAATAAATAATTTATTCTCTTAAATAAATATTTTATTTACAAACTAGTAAATAAATATTTATTAAATTTTCAATGAAATAAATAAATAAATTTTATTTAATTTATGCAGTCATTTTATATTGGAATTTTTTTCCATGGTCTTGAGAATAATATTTACTTCATTAATTAAATTCAAACATAATTTAATCGAGACCACTAAATATACTTACTGTGTGACCCTCTAGGATTCAATCTCATTAGCCTTAGGCTGGCTTGCCTAAAGTCCAAGAGTACTTTCTAACAATAGGTCAAGGAACAAAAGAGAAAGAAAATAAAGTCGCAACAACGACATCCACATACTAATGTTCATTGTGTAATATAATTCATTTGTCTCAATATCTCATCAATTAGGTTTCATGTTAGTGTCATCAATCATTATTCTTGATACATCGTTATTTGACTATTCAAAATAAACTCGTCATTATACCATGTCCATGGAATTTCACGTGATGGATCTATTTCAATCAAAGGGATGAGATATCAACATCCATAACTGGAATGGAAAAATTCTTCCTCAACTTATCCATTAATAACATGTCACTTGTGATGCACCCAATGTATCCTACATCCCGTCATCATATGGTGTGATGATTTTTATCAGTAAATCAATGTTCACAAGTTGTGACACATATTAATGAGAATATTACTGTCTAAGGTCCATAACACATGCTCATAGATATGAATATCTGATGACAACAAACATATGGAATTCATACTAGCCACTCTCTTCTAATAATATCCTATCATGGAGATTAACAAGTGTGAACATTATGAGAGGAAGTCTCATATTCTTACGAGTACACGCACCTGACAGTCGGTATACCGTGTGTCCCAACATAGTATGTCATCCAACCATAGAATTTTGTTTAAGAACATTGTTATAGAACTTCAAGGTTCTCATCATACCAGGGAACTTCCATGACCTTATCAATACAACAAATACTCTCGGACATTATTTCATCATAGTCATGAAGAATAGTGAAAAATATGTAATAAGATGTTTAATATTTAAAAACATTAAATATTCAAGTAATCAATGTTCAAACAGTTGGTTCTAGGACACACAATCTTACAAACACTCCCTAATGGCTTACTACACTACCTATATCTAAGTACTTATACCCAGTACATCAACCATAATATTTACTTTACTAGGAATGTAGGAAAGGTCAAAATCGAAAGGTTGTGGGTACTCAACCCACATGCACTACCCCAAATTCATATCATACTGTGTAAATATGCACATGGTGATTTTTTGATCCTTGTACCCCACAAAATACTCTCCAAGTAATTAATGTATCTAGAAACTCAATGAATGAAAAACTATAGTTAACTGAAGATCATGCATTAGGTATTTCATCTCATTTAGACTTAGATTCTATGAACCATACGCCACAATTGTATCCATCTATATAAGAACTTCTCCAAGACCGATACCTGATGCATTGATGTAAATTGCACTACTCCTACCCAACATTAGGAGAAATCAATATCGTCATTGAGGAAAATATCCCTTTTATATATTTAAGGTATTTCTTGGAAGAATATGACCACGAAAACATCAAAAACTTCCTATTCAATCCCATAATTTATGCTACTAAGAGTGAGAAGTAGTGCATGAAGTGCCTATAGGATTAGGATACCCCAAAAAAATCTATACCATAAAGATGTTATTGGGATGATGCCATGAAACTATAGCTCTCACCTTCTCTAGGTAAAACGATACTCCATTCATTGAGATAATGTGACCTGGGAAGTGAATATGATTCATAAATATGTGTAATATTGCGAGGTTAACATATAAATTATTCTCTCTTAGTGTATTCAGTACGATATCAGGTTTTTTGTAATTTTCATGTCAATTATGAGAATAAATAACGATATCGTCCAGGAAAACCAACACAAACAAATCCTGAAAATTATGGAACACTCAGTTGATATGTTCATGAAGAATACTGGTGGGTTCGTGAGGCCAAACGACATAACCAAATACTCATATAGTCTATACCTTCTATTAAAGAATATGTGATGTAAATATGATGGTCTAACATACACCTATTGATAACCAGATCTCAAATCAATATTTTTGAAAACCTAAGTTCCTCTAATCTGGTTGAAGAGATAATCCAACCATGTAAGAGGATACCAGTTCTTAATCGTCGACTGGTTCAATTTTTGGTATTTCACACATATCCTAAGAGTTTCATATTCCTTTTCCACAAAATACTAGAGAATACCATGGAGTAGTACTATGTTGGATAAAACCCTTTTCCCTTAAATCTTACAGCTTCCTCTTGAGAACCTATATCTTAGTAGTATCCATCCTCTATGTAGGAATGGATATAAATGCAGCTCTAGAAACTAGCTCAATATATAACTCTTTCTCTCTCACTACTAGTAACCCTAAAAGTTTATCTGGGAAGATGTTCCTAAAATGATCAACTACTAGAGGGAAAAATTCTTGTCATGTTCTATGATCATTACATATATAAAATCTCAATCTTGGATATCATTCATCCCAACCCATGATTCTTGGGTCTAGCATGGATTTCTTGGACATCCCATTAAACCTTATTAATGAACCCTTTATCCTATGGTGATGTGAAGATCACCCTTCAATGATAGAAATCAACAAAAAAAGAATGATAACCAACTAGTAAATTCTATGAATGATGTCAAAACCTATCCTATCAAAGAAAAATAGGTTTCATACGATGTGACATAGACCAATATTAACAGGGAACTCCTTGAACTAACATAAACTCTCTATTTTAATCCCCAACAGTGTTTCAAGAATTATAACACCATAAAAAATTTGAACACTAAGGGAAAGGTTATCCACAATAGGTACAAATTTTTATCTACAAGAATCCATTGCATCGAAAAGTGAATAAAATATAGTATAGGATAGTATAATAGTTATTTTTATAGTTGAAGGTATAAAATACATCTCCACAAGGGTCTATTGTGCTGCATATATCTGCCCTGAGCCATGACCCTTGGATGCTTCATGGCTACCCTCACCAGATCTGATCTGCTGTCGTTATGAAGTTGGTGACTAACTTCCATGACCTTGAACACCACCTCATCCTAATCATCCAGATGTACTCTAGCTCCCTACCTGATGATAATAAACTCAACCTACTCCTGAATGTGGAGTCGGTGTAGACCCTCTCTCACTGGATGGTGGTAGAAAAGTTATGCAGAAGTGCTGTAGATGACCCATCTTGCTACAAGATCGAAATTTGATTAGGTACCTTATACACTGTTGCCTCTTGTGTCCTGACCTACCGCACATGTAGCACCTCACCTTGAAACCTGATTTTGTGCTCTACCAACTAGTATCACCACATTGATGATCCAGATGACACTTCATACTACCGGTCAATGCAGTACCTGATCTTGATACCGAACCGCCTTGGATCATAGTCATAACCTCTCTCAAGTTATAATCTATGATTAGAACCTAACTAACTATTCCAGAAATAGTATTAAGTCAAAATAAGTTCACGTATTATTAGATTTCATACCTGATACCATCCGCAAATATCATGGATACAGATAAATCACTACTCATCACAATAGGTGAAAAGTGCTTCAGATTCGTAAAATGGGCTATGTATTCCATAACTAATAGCTCTCCCTACTCTAGGTGAAAGAACTCTCAGGATTTCTCACTCCTCAACATATTGGGGGTAGAGGTATTCATAGAAGGCCTAATAAAAATCCCTCAAATTTATTTCCATATGAGGATCCATCTGAGTTATTACATCCCACGATCTCTTTGTGGAATCACACTACCTATACATAGTGAGATTTACCATTACATCTGTTGGAATCGATAGGTTATTAATGATATATAACATGTCTTCTAGACATGACTCCATATCTTATGGTCTTCCATCCCCTAAAAACATGGGCTGAGGATGTTGCAGGAACTCACATGTGAAATCTTCCTTAGTCAGGGCTGGTCACGATGCTCCTAGAACGGTCTGCATGAATCAAAAGAACCCATCATAGAATTATACATCATCACCTATGTCTGACATAATGACTGGTTCCTTATTTGGCACTACTTGAGGATCAACTAGTTTCCATTTTCCAACCACCCCAGGAGTGTGGTCATCACCACCCTCCAAAAATATGATTGGATGATGTCATAGTGGCATTCCTCTACATATGCTAAGATCATGCCTCAAATCAATATATTTATAAAAGATCACAGCCCAAAATCACAAATATATAAATAATATAGCTACCATCCTTCCTATATAAAAACAGACCCCTCTTCATGCTCCACGAGTTAGGTATGGATGTGATACAGATCAGGTATAAGCAAGAGATACAACCAATATCCCACTACTATGGTCAGGTCTTGTCATGTTCTCATTCGCAGGAATCATGTTTTGATTTTATTTCCACATTCATTTCATACTCACTTGAATTCATTTATTCATTCTCATTTGAATTCATACCCATTTTACATTTATATCACATTCTCTTTAAATAGGTTTAACCAAGTGTTTCTCAAAATTTCGATCCATGGGGGCCTATACTCCTTATGAACCAATGTATGGCTTCTGTCTAATTCATAGCATAAAAACATTTAGAATACCTTTCATAATAGAATGTATATATATATCACAACACCCATCACAATAACATGAAACAAGTAATGTAACCAAAATGGCATGAGATAATGCATGGTATGTGAAATATAGCTGGTGGATTTATGATTCCAGAGATGGAACACCTTCATATAATCAAGTTGCAATGAAATAGAACCCAAAATAATATCGATAATATTATCATAATTCATGTTCATCACCCAATAGTGGAATCAAATCAACTATAATAACAAAATTCTGGAAAAAAAATCATTCGAGACAATTTAGATTTTTCATGAATGTGAGTTATGTATTTCCAAGAAAAAATCGTTACTAAATTGTATTTCCTATTTATCCCATTCTATTATCACCATATAAAATAGAAAACTAGAAAATGTTCCTTTGATGACTCATTGTAATGTCCTGGACCTGAATGCCACTGAAAGGTTCCCCGAGCCTAGTTGGTCACCTGGCCTCAAGTGCATCTCCCCAAATTCCAAAGGATGTCGACTAATAGAGAGGGCATAGGGTTAGTCCCTGAGGATAATATTCCCTATTAACATAGTGTATCATATCATAATTAATAATATACAAGTATAATAAGTAGACAATAAGTAAATAGCAGAAGACTAATATATCATCAATTCTAGAAACCACATCATATAAAAAATGATGATACATGTAATATGTATCTAATAAATAATCCTGAACATGTATACAAGGAAGATATTCAATACATACAACAAAATTAATAAAGGAAAAAATTTATCTGGCTAACATTACAAGCTTCAACTCGGTGCCACGCTCCTGCTCCCAAGAAACCATCAAGAACCAATAATTGAATTATTTCCCTCATAAATACCAGAAATTGTATAGTCTACTTGGGTTTCCAAAGGTTTTCTAAATAGGTTGTGAGATATAATCCCAATAGGAAACCAACCAAGGTTTGTTCCCTCTAGTATGTGAATATACATACCAACAGTGTGTAGAAAGAATATACAACTAAAGGAAGTAATCGAATGTAAACATCCTATAAACCCATGTTCTCATTTTATAACCAATTCATTTAATAATTTTCATTTAAGAAATAAGTATATGATTTAACAGTCAGTCCCATGTTATTTATAAGAATTATCAATTAACCATTCATTCTTATATAAATATTATGTCTCAAGACTATGCATGTAGCCTGACATCCCCTGTAGTAATATTCTCAAGTATTCCTAAACATGCCATCTATAAAGTGTAAGGAAAGTCCAAATACAAGATTTTTATTTGGATTTGTAGACACCTCATAATAACCATTTGATTAATTATTCAATTTAGAACCTGATCTCATCCTTGTAATCCCTATGACCGAATCCATGTGTCACTATAGGTGTAATATAAATAACAGCATATGAGCCCATCCATGGAGATCCTCAAAAACCCACATATCACTATAGGTGTGGTAAAATAACTCTACCACTCTAGTCCGTCCTTAGTGGTCCACTAAGGTATCCTAAGTATCACCCATGGAATACTGATGAAATTCGCTCTAATTCCATACATGTCATTACCATACAAATCCTTGTATCACTCAACATGCAAGTCAAGCCTCAGATTTCATCATTGGGAGTCTGCTATAGAGTCCCAGTATCACTCATGCATAAGCATAGTTTAAGCTAATTGACTCCATAAATGGAATTATTCATTGAAATCCTTGTTTCCCCTAAGGCATAACAATATTAAATATCATTAAATACCATTTAATAAATTGAATTTAAATATGTCAAGTTCAAAAGCAAGAACATTTCAATTCACATCACCTAAAATAGTGACTTAAGAATTGGCCAAGTCTAGACGGCTTTCTATTCAACTAATCACATTTGTAAAATCATTATAATAAGAATATAATGCTTAAAAAAATATTACATTGAATAGTCTATATTTTGTGCACATGGGAATATCATGATTAAGATAAATTCACAATTTATCAAGAAATTACATGGCATGGTCCAAGGGTCATGGTCACACATCCCTTCCCACCAATCAATTCCATTATAATTGATATCACAAATGAATTCACATTTTAATTAATCTATTTAAAATTCAATTATAATTATCAATTCAATATTTAACATATCATGATCATGGGAAAAGTGGAAACCCCAAGTAATTAATGTAAAAAATCCACCCATGGTGGTCAATAAATATATCCAATACAAGAAACGTTTTTTATTTGAAGGTTATATGAAAATCATATCAACAAAAAAGTTCCAAAAATTACAGTAGGTGCTCTTGAATAATGCATAATTTTGTTTTCAATGGTTTCAAAAACGGGTATGATAAATTATTGGTGGTTTAATATCAATTCAGTTTACTATTTATTATATTGATAATTGTTTTAAAAATTTTTAGGTGTCTCAACATGCTTATAAAATTGATAAGAGACTATGTATATTGAGTAACCCAACATCCAAAATGGGTATATCTTATAATGAATATGTGGTGAATGGTTCTCGATTTCATACACATGCATATGTGGGAAAAAATTAATAGTGTAGTTTTTTTGAGAGGTTCACATCATAGAGATACTGAACTTGACATTTATGACATTCTAGATGAAATTATTGAGTTGTGTTATCTAGGATAGAATTACATAACGATTTTTATATGTCGGTGGTTGGATACTGAGAGAGGCTTGCGTGTTCATCCGACTCATGGAATCGTCAGAATTAAATATAAAATTCTTCTTGATGTAAATGAACCATTTTTACTAGATCAACAGGAAAATCAAATTTATTACGCAATGTAGTGTGATACTTCAAGTGACCTGAGTAATTGGTGGAGCATAATAAAAATAAAATCTCAGGAAAATCAGTTTACTCAAACCAAATGTGGTTTCGTTGAAGTAGAAGGAATTGAAATTTTTCAAGAGACTACTCAAAATCCATATTTTTCACAAAGAGACGTGAATATCTATGATGACACCCCACAATTAAGGTTCGATGGTGACGAAGATGTTAATGATGTTACAAATAAATTTGAAATGACAAGAGATGATAAAACTGAAACTCAAATAGATATTGATGATGCCGAGGAGGAATATGAAGACATTGACATCGTCAGATATGAAGATGATGATGAAGGTAAAAATTGACAAAATTAAATGCTATTTATAATCATAACTAATATATATCTATATATAATAGCTATTTTCAATTATCTACTAACAACAATCATTTTGTGTTTTAGATGGACCCTGATCTATTTTGTGAGTTATAGGAGGTTGAGCTACCTTTAGATGAAGTGGATTTGGGATCATCTGACCCTCTACCAACTGGCAGTTCAGGGGGTACGCGGAGGGGGTGCGGTCTTGCACGACTGATGATTCCTGACCCTATCCTCAAGCGACGTCCATGTCATTGCATCGATCCACACACATGGATGTATGTTAACCTATATATTTTAGTTAGATTTCATTAATTTATTTATATATATATACTAATTTTTTGATTATTTATTGTTTTTTAATTGTTTTTCACATGTAGATATTGGACAGGGGAGTGATATCTTGCACAATTATTTTTCGCAGCAAAGGGTCAATGGAAATAGATTTTTGTTGATGTGCAGCTCGACATGTTCAATCATTGGATGGTACGTAAATAAATAATATTAATTTTGAAATTTATTTAATTAATAACATGATATTATAAATTATATACATGGTTTACGGTATCCCATTGATGATAGCATGCATGACACTATCCATGCGGCATGGAAGGCATCTATGTGTGACCGTTTCCATCAGTTTTTGCACAATTTAAGAAGGACGACCATTAAGAAAGAACAAGTGACAGATTTTTATGAGTCGTGTAGAGCCCACTGACCAGAGTATATATCATCTCATGTTTGGTATGGATTATGTTTACACTAGTTGAGTGGTGGATTTTAGAGGAGCTCTTTGGTGGTTTGGCAGAACTGAGGGAGACAGGAGGTGACACATCAAGTTGGTAGCTGTAAATTTAGTACACATAGAGAGTATCTCGTAAGTATCTTTTTTTAAATATTTTATATAGATTTAAATATAAATAGTTTATTTTATATTTTTATAGGCAGTCGAGCATCCCGATATTACAAAGTATGACGTTTATCGAAGGATGTACAATGATCTTACCACTAGAGAGATTAGAGGTGATCACCAATGTCAGATTATGGTTAGTATTATTTTTTTAGTTTGAAAATTTACTGCATATAATATTTTCACAATTTTAATTTCAAATTGGAATTTAAGGAGTCATGTGAGGCTGCGACCCCTCAGACACAGGCTGGGAGTTAGGATGAGGTGACTGATCAGACCAGTGCCCACAATTTCAATGAGGCAGCATGGATGCAGGAGACTCAGTATGGCTTTGAGAAGGGCAAGAGTTGGTATCAAATCTCATGTGATGCATGGTACTTATTATGTTACTGCTATGATGTAGGCTTCCAACTCAAGAGGAGCTCGTGGAGAGGCATCAACTTCTACCTCATAGTATTAGGTGCAGTTGCAAACTCAGGCTGAGCTTATAGAGCATTTACAGATGCAGCATGAAGAGATGCGTCAGCAGCAGCAGTAGAAACAACACGATGAAGAGATGTATCAATGGTAGCAGCAAAATCACTAGAAGATGGACTACATGTGTCATCTGACTCGTAGTTTAGGGATTGAGTTTCCTCCACCATCTCCTACAGCACCTGCACCTCCTCTAGAAGACGACCCCCTCACTGATTTTTTTTATGTTAAAAACATTTGAATTAAATATTTGTTGTAATATGAACTATTTTCAGTTTATATCTTTTATATTTGTGCGAATATTGAAAAATATATATTTTTGTTTTTAATATTTTTTTATTTATTATTACTATTATATTATTTAATGTTTGTTTATTTTTCTATTAATAATTATAATATTTTATGTGTTTTTGTATATTTTTTTTGTGAGTATTGAGAATTTTGATATTTTTTATTATTTTAATAATATTAATATTATTTTTTCATTAATCATAATTTTACTAAATATATTTTTTAGTATTATATTTTCTAATGTTTGTTTATTTTTCAAATAATAATAATAATATTTTTTTAATTTTTTATATTTTATTGAGAATATTGATTATTTTAATATTTTTTATTTTTTAATATTTTAATATTATTAATATTATTTTTTCATTAATTATAATTTAAATAAATATATATTTTTGGTTATTATTTGCGATGAGATCTTTTGCGATGGGTTCCCGTAGCAAATAGTTTAAAAATATATATTTTAAATAGTATTTGCGATGGGCACTTGGTTCTGTCGGAAATACTATTTGCGATAGGCCCATCACAAAGTGCTTATTTATATATAATGTATATAATCAGAGGGTTATTTGTGACGGGGAACTTCCGCATAGAAATAAGCATTTTTTATGACGCCGTTTTCTACAACGGGCTATTTGCAATGAGACCCCATCGCTAAAGCTTATTTGCAACGGGATCCCTTCTAAAATAGCCCATTGCAAATAGAAAAAATTCTAGTAGTGATTTAATCCTTTTCTATATCTAATTATTATTACACCATCAATTTCCCTTCCAAAAAAACTTCATAGAAGGCCACTAATCTTTTGAGAAAAAGTCCAATGATTTCCATGCTAAAATTAAGGCAGAGGTATGCATATGCTACTTCTATGTATATATAATGGAAATATTTCCACAGAACCACGTGTAATCAATAGAAGAAAACTGTTAACTACTTATTATTTCTTAAAGACTCATCTCTGGGTTTGTATGGATAAATGAGTACCCCCAGGCTGAATCTATTATCCAGTATTTCTGATCAAA
Source organism: Viscum album (assembly GCA_963277665.1). NCBI lineage: Eukaryota > Viridiplantae > Streptophyta > Magnoliopsida > Santalales > Viscaceae > Viscum > Viscum album. The sequence continues at coordinate 1,814,706,256 of OY728140.1, read as the reverse complement.
GTAT